>JZKD02S2127535.1:24973-45932 GCA_000966675.3 Picea glauca
ACAGCTTGAATGCAGACCGGGCAGAAAGCTTGGTTTATGTGCATTACAACTTGAGGTTGTTGTCGCATTATTGTGATGTAGACGGGAATGTTTTTTGTAAAAGAGATATGACTTGAGGATGCCTGGGAGCCATAACGACCATCAGATCTATGAGGTAGTCAACCCGGGGCTGACCAACTCTAGGAGATTTTAGTCGAGGAGTGATTCAACCTCTGAAAGTCTCGAAGTATCGAAGTCCATCCTAGCCATTGGCGCCAGGAGACACATGGCACCGGATCCTTCGCTTTAGAGGTTTAGTGCTCTGGAGTAAAATGGATTATGTGAAGAGAGAACTCCCGAAGTCCCAAAGGCTGGAGTTCACCTGAGTCATCGATCTCCAAGGAAAGGTGTCATAAAAGTCACTCCGTAGCAAAGCGTGTGGAAAGAGTCAAGAAATCAAGAAGGCTAAAGTGCAGGAGTTCATCCTGACCGCTAATAGTAGGGGATGTGTGTCTGAATATCTGACACTCCTGGAGGATTTCACTCTAGAGGTTTACGTTGTTGATTAATTTGAAACTCACGAAGCGTGAATCCCCAAAGTGATCTGTAGCTGTCGATTCATGGGAGACACGCATCGATAGATCATTAACTTCGGGTGAAAACATTCTGGGAGAAAGTGAGTGTGGAAAGGTAAAAACTCCCGAACGTTGAAATCCTGAAGTAAACCATGACTGTTGATCGAGAAGGATGTGTGGCACACAATATTTGACTCCTAAAGAATGTACTCCGGGAGGAAAAATTGTTGGAGCGTTCAGATCACCTAAATGCTGAAGTCCTGAATTGAACCAGGACCGTCCAATCCAGAGGGATGTGTGTCAGAAATTCATTATATTAAGGTGAAATCACTCCGGAGAGGAACAAGTGCACAGGAGTTGAAACTCCTGAAGTCCGAAGTCCCAAAGTGAACCTGGACCGTCAGATCTAGAGGGACACATGGCAAAAATACATTGTATTTGGGTGAAATCACTCTGGAGAGGAACGAGTGCACAAGAGTTGAAACTCTCGAATAACAAAGAGCCAAAGAGAACCTAGATCGTTAGACCTAGGGGGACGTGTGGCAGAAATCCGTTGTAACTGGGTGAAGGCACTCTAGGAGGAACCAGTGCCTAGGAGTTTGAAACTCCCGAAGAGAAAATAACCGAAGTAGCTGGGGGCCATCGATATGTGGGAGGACACGCATCAATAGATCACAGACTCTGGCTGAAATTCTCCATGATAAAGTGAGCATGGAGAAGTTGAGAGTTGAGATTCCTGAAGGACAGAGTCGTGAAGTGGATCAGAACCGTTGATTGTGAAGGGATGCACGACGCTCGATATGTAACTTTGGGTACAGTGTACTTCGAAGGAAAAAGGTGTAGGAATGTTTGAAACTTCTGAATACTAAAGTCCCGAAGTGAATTAGGACCATCAGAATCACCAAGGACATGTGGCATCGAATTGTGAACTTCAAAGAATTTCCATTTCATGGGAATCTATGTAGTGGTTGTATTAGCGCCTGTTGTTTTGGCATCTGGTCATAGATCATGATCATATGCATGTATAAGGGGAATGGAAGAACCTGAAGGACTTAGAAGAGGATATTTTTCAGTTCTGATCTTAGTTCGGAGCATGGAGGCCGCAGTTGGAAATCCCTGGAAGAGAAGAATGAAATAGAGAACCCTTAATGAGGGTATTTTTCTCTCAAGGAGAACAAAATTTTTATGCCCCTTCGTGGGTGTGTTACAAATTGGTATCAGAGCATGGTCACAACACTTGGCCTACTTGGGCTCATGCATGAGTCCCATAAAGAGGTATTTTTATCTGCATTTACTCATTTAGGAGAAGGACTGCAGATTGAATTTATGATTTTGGGAATTCTTATTGAACTTCAGCAAAAGGATTTCTTTAACCCTTTGTCAAAGTGATAAGTACTCTTACCGGAGTAGGGATATCCTAATTAACGTTAATAATAAGATTTGAATGTGGATAGTTGAAGGTGGAAGGGTTCTATCAACGGTAGCTGAAGCCTAAAGGACAGATGACCTGGTGTTCATAACATTTCCTCTAAGCATGGGTAGGTGGAACCTCAGGCACTGATGATGGTTGATTATATAATGGTTAATACCTTTGTGGGCTTAAAGGAATATGATAGGATCAAGTAGGATCCTTGGCAGTATAATTACTGCTTTATATTAAACTTGGAGTATATAACTTCTCATGACCAGAGGAAAGGTGATATGGGTAAAGTCCTATAGAAGTTGAGGCAAGAAGGTTTTGTTGCCAGTTGTTATAGTATAAAAGGGAAAGTGACCCGGGTTGGTTATTTCCATAAAGAGAAGGCAACATCAGTATGAGTTATAACTATGAGATTAGTCATGTAAGCGACTATAATCTCTAACTAAAGAACACTAATGATAAAACTAAGCTAGTACGATGAATACTTAGTTGTGTGTATATGCTTGAGTGCATGGATTTAATCCATTGACAAGATTCTTGATATGAATCCTGATATTAATACCAGTTAGGTACAAATGATATTAAATGTGCAAGTGATGCACATGTATGATGTAAGAGTATAAGTATACTAAAGGCCCAATATGGTTTCCCTGATGAGTGAAATGNAGAGAAACCAGGGAGTTGGTGCTTCCTTCTAGTTGGTGCTAGAGAAACCAGGGAGTCGGTGCTTCCTTCTAGTGGGTGCTAGAGAAAATAGAGAGTTGGTGCTCTCAGCAAGTAGAAGCTTGCAAAACAGAGGTTGTATCCTCATTATGAGTTGGTTCTCATATGTATGATAATGTAAAGAATATAACTATTACTTATCATATAAAGAAAAAGTGGTTTTTACCCTGTATGGGTTTCCTTAGGAAATATCTGTCTCTGTATTTCTCATATATGTGACTGATGCTAAATGTGCCATTAGTTTATTTCTATGCATTATTGTGATCATCATTCAGTTCTTCTACAACGAGTTTAAAATTACCATAATTGTTTAAGCATGGTAACAACTGATTCACCCCCCCCTCTCAGTTGTCCAACATATATAAGAGTTTTTCTCTCCTTATAGTTTCTTCCAGAGTCTTGGGATCGTCATATTGGATTTTATCATTGATGAAATATGGCAACCCACTCATATATCTCTGGTCCTGACTGTGCCATCCTTAATGAAAGGGACATACTTCAACAAATCTATAAATCGCCTCTCGTATTCATCTATAGTCATCCTGCCCAGTTTAAGTTAGAATAAATATTTCATCTTCTTGTCATAGTATCTCTTGGCTAAGTACTTATTTTCAAAATGTTTCTTGAATTCCTTCCAAGTAACATTTTTCTCCTTGAGGTGTTGTACTTGCACCAGATGATCCCACCCTATGGATGCTTTTCCTTTAAGTTGGTATATGGTAATTCTTCCCTCTGCATGAGAAGAATAGTTTTGCAATTGGAAGTACTTACTCATTCCTAGAAGCCATGTCTCAGCATATTCATCCTTCTTACGCTCTCTATCAAAAGTAGGAGGCTTGATATTATTCATTTCTCCTTTCAACTCATCCATCCTAGATCTTTTATGTTTCCTGACAGGGGATGGACTTGAGCTAGCGTGTTCTCTCCTATTTGAATACTTTTGGGAGTGATGGTGATGTCTTCTACCACTCCTTGATCTTCCTTTATTCTCAGGGGTCCCATGAATTCCTGATTTGCTGGAGCCACTCTCCTTATCCAACTTATTTTCAATTCTTTCCAGGATCCACATTAACTTCATATTGAAGTCTTCTTGTTGTTCCTTGGCACTCTTAAGCCTTTCATTATCTACCTGGTGAATTTGGACATCTTTTTGCAATTTTTTAATGATTTTCATCATGCTCACGTCTTTATCTATTTCTTCTCCATGGCCATTGACATTTGTTCCTTCAACTTCCAAATGGACATACATTCTTCTAGCTTCATTCTCCTAACTGTAAGCATCCTGTGCCTCCTCCATTTCTCTGCACTATGGAACAAGTCAATTCTAGCAATTGTTAACTCTAGAAAATGTGTAGTGAACTGAATTTTTGTCAGGCTATCTCTCTTTAATCATTTTCAAGAATGACATAAATAATCTAATTCAACAAAAGAAAATCAGATTCCATTTTTGCGGGTCTTGTTGATCAAGAATTCCCATGACTCTATCTCTGAGCCCTGTTCTGTTATATAATTCACTATTGGGTGCTAGCCCCTTTCCTTCACCCTTAAATTGCATGTGACCATGGCTGTGACCAAGTGCTAATAGTTGGACGCTTGTTCGGAGTCTTGAAACTTCAGAGCTTCGGGGCTCCGAAACTTTAGAGGTTTCCAAATCACATTAGAACAAATCTCTAGGATTGCTGAATTGGCGAACTCATGAAGTGGGGTGGATCAATGGTATACGTCTTCCCACCATCGAATGACTGATATTTACTATGGAAATCCGTTCTTCGGGACTTCGAAGCTTTAGGGCTTTAGAAATTCACATTTTCACACCCAAAAACTCTCGAACTGTGAATCTATGAATACTTCCATGTCACCCTCGGTGACATCATCATGCCATGTTACTTCGACGCTATGAAACTTCAGGAATTTATTCCTCCCATTCCATCACGAACCATTTCTTCTAGAGTGTCAAGTCTCTAGATCGTGGGATCTAACGCCATGAGTCCCCTTGGAACAATGGTTGGGATTAACTCTGGCCTTCGGGAGTTTTCATACTTAAACACTTGTTGACCAAGTTGCTCCGGAGTGCCAAGTCTCTGGATTGCAGGATCTTGCACCACACGTCCATTGTGACCAAGTTACTATGGGCCCGATCTTGTTAAATAGTTCTCCAAGATTTTAACTTCTTTATGTATTCATTAGGGGCCCCAATACTCATGCTCGAGACAAGTGCCACATGGATAAATACTAGAAGTGGAGATGCGACCCAATCAGAGGGGTGACACGTCTCACGTTATAACTGGAATTTATGTCTTCCAAAGGTTCTTAACTCACTAACACGTGGCACACATCCCATGTGTCCATGTCATCCTTAGATATGTCAGCAGGCCACGTCACTTCAGGACTTCGGGCTTTGGAAGATTTCACACTTTCACACTCTAATTCTCCCGAATGTCGAACTCCCAAACAAGATGATCTTCTGACATGAATTTCTTTTGACGAACGGTTTGGATGAACTCAGGACTTCAGGACTTCAGGAGTTTTCACTCCATCACACCTTGATACTCACGAATGATGAATTCCTTAACAAGTCAACCTGCCGACACGTGTGTCTTTTGATGAACATTCTAGATTAACTCTAGACTTCAGGACTTCGAGAGTTTTCACTCTAGGACACTCCATTTCTCGCGAAGTGTTGAACTATCAAACACCTTGATCTGTAGACACGTGTCTCTTTTAACGAATGCTTCGGATTAACTCTAGACTTCAAGACTTTGGGAGTTTTCACTCTAGCACACTCCATTTCTCTCAAGGTGTCGAACTTTCGAACTACTGTGAGATCTACGACTCACAATCACTTGTGCGCAAATCTATCAGCCAAGATCTATTTTTCATCGTTGCTCTTTACCTCTTTCTCCTGACTCGATATAATGGATTTGATATGTCTTCAGCCGATCCAATGGTCAAGCACTTTCCTCGAATCTATGACATAGATCCACTCTGGGGCTTCAAAGCTTCAACGCTTTTTCTCCCTTTTTCGACAAGTAACTCAAACAGCTAGAGTGACAAAGTCCTGAAGGATTTCGATGCTTAACCACCATGCTCCCCTTTCCAGATCTGATGGTTGTGAAGGATCCTCCTTCTCCCGAAAAGATCCTATGGTCCAAATTATAACCTTTTGTGTCCTAATACCATGGTTGTAGGGGTATCCTTCCTCTATAGGTTTTCTTGAACCGCTATACTTCCTGACACTTTGAACACAGTCCCAAGTGTTCACACAGTGCCTTCCTGGTACTCAGGAACACTCTGAACTTCAAATTTTGTCCCTCTCGGCAAAACTTCACTCTGAAACCTTTGCTTCATTAACCATTTACACAGCCCATCTAGATTCAATGTTGAAACCATGGCTCTGATACCAATTTGTGACGCTCCCAACCATCAACCCCTGCCAGGTAACACTACCTAAACAACTGTATCTTTTTTTTTCTGCTCTGATACCAATTCATGACTATAACACCCCTATTTCCCCCAACTTGTAATTAATCATTAATTAGGGTTACCATACTGTGGCATGGGAACAATGTAAATGTATTATTGTTTGAGTTGCCAATAATTGACTGTGGGGGTGAAGCCTTGAAAGTATTGGCCATGATATCACCAGAAGAAACAATGTGAAAACTATAAGAGAGGGTTCATTATATCAAATAACCCCAAATTTCCCTTTGCTGAGGATAATAAACCTCCTTCCGATCCCAAGGAGAGAAATCAGTTAATGAAGAAAGGACCAGTGGTTGAATTATCGAACACTCCCATGAATGGAAGCATGGTCTAGCTATAGAATGTTAGCCCGAAGTACAATTGGGTATGGAAGACAAAGTTGACCCAAGTTCCCTTCTGACATAAGGAACAGGATGGGTCGAGAACCATCCTGGGAAAAGATATAGAGAAAATAGAGAGAAGGAAATAGATAGATAGAGATAGAGAGGAAAAAACGCAGAGCTCTCCAACGAATGATGAACAGAAGGACACAAGCTTTATGCTAAGTGAGAATATGATAAACCTCACCAAGTCCAAGAAATAGAAATAAATCTTTGAGATTTTGCAGAGAACAGAACCCGAGAAGAAGCTAAAACAGAGAAAGAATCCTTGAAAAACTACGAGAGTTCCCTGGTGATATCATGGCTTGGAACGGGGGTGGCCAGAGTGCTAAGAATGAATGCATCTGAGCCTATGTTTGGGTGGAAGGATGAACACCCACAGTAAGTTAGTTGGTTACCACCTGTAATAGATAATTAATCACATATCTTGCATATTTAAGTGGTACTGTGAATTGAAGTTGGATATCCTATGAATGTTGCAAGGATGGATATGTTTTCTTAGTGATTTATACTGTATCCCTTTTTGTGTGTTCTTGATTGTGTAATTAGGCAAGTAATAAATTATATGGATTTGACATGATTTGTACTCGTAAATGCTTGCTCCCTCTGGTGGCTTAAGATAGAGCCATGAACTATGAGTTCGTCGACCTTGGGCACAGTTTCACGTATGCATGTTGACACTCCTAGTCATTTTGAGTCCCTTGGAGGAAGGAGTTTGTTAAAGCTCAAGAGAGATAGTGCATGTATGAAAAATCTCTCTACGAGGCAGGAAGAGATCGAGAACCACTTAAGTTATAGATTTGAGGAAGGAGCGTAAGGGGTGCACAAAAGAATTCTTCCAAGTGTTAAGTTCAATAGAAAGAGCGAAAAAATCTTAATCCTTTCAGAGCTAACAAAGCTTAGGAAGAATAGTGAGATTGAAGTATCGAAAGGGAAGGTTTATTTGTTTGGAAGACGAACAAACAAGATTTGTTTGGGAAGAGCCAAGGTCTATTGTGATCGTTGGATATGGGGATGAGCGCGGGAGTTAACCCCTTAAGTCCTTCAAACTTCGCGAGTTTGACGAATTGAGAAATTTCGTCGTAAGGGAGGTAAAATCCCTGAAGTCCCGAAGTCCCAAAGTTAATCTGGGACTTAGATCTGAGGATTCCCGGGAGCCATAGCGACCGTCAGATCTATGAGGTAGTCAACCCGGGGCTGAACAACTCTAGGAGATTTTAGTCGAGGAGTGATTCAACCTCCGAAATTCTCGAAGTATCGAAGTCCATTCTAGCCATTGGCGCCAGGAGACACATGGCACTGGATCCTTCTCTTCATAGGTTTAGTGCTCTGGAGGAAAATGGATTATGTGAAGAGAGAAATCTCGAAGGCCCAAAGGGTGGAGTTCACCTGAGTCATCGATCTCCAAGGAAAGGTGTCAGAAAATTCACTCCGTAGCAAAGCGTGTGGAAAGAGGTAATAAATCATGAATACTGAAGTGCGAGAGTTCATCTTGACCGCTAATAGTAGGGGATGTGTGTCTGAATATCTGACACTCCCGAAGGATTTCACTCTGGAGGTTCACGTTGTTGATTAATTTG
This sequence comes from Picea glauca, assembly GCA_000966675.3. Classification (NCBI taxonomy): domain Eukaryota; kingdom Viridiplantae; phylum Streptophyta; class Pinopsida; order Pinales; family Pinaceae; genus Picea; species Picea glauca. The sequence continues at coordinate 33,114 of JZKD02S2127535.1, forward strand.
AAACTCACGAAGCGCGAATCCCCAAAGTGATCTGTAGCTGTCGATTCATGGGAGACACGTGTCGATAGATCATTAACTTCGGGTGAAATCCTTCTTGGAGAAAGTGAGTGTGGAAAGGTAGAAACTCTTGAACGCTGAAATCCTGAAGTAAACCATGACTGTTGATCGAGAAGGATGTGTGGCACACAATCTTTGACTCTTGAAGAATGTACTCCAGGAGGACAAATTGTTGGAGCGTTCGGATCACCTGAATGCCGAAGTCCTGAAGTGAACCTGGACCGTCCGATCCAGAGGGACGCGTGTTAGAAATTCATTGTATTCAGGTGAAATCACTCCAGAGAGGAACAAGTGCACATGATTTGAAATTCCTGAAGCCCAAATTCCCAAAGTGAACCTGGACCGTCAGATCTAGAGGGACGCATGGAAAAAATAAGTTGTATTTGGGTGAAATCACTCCGGAGAGGAACGAGTGCACAGGAGTTGAAACTCTCGAATACCAAAGAGCCAAAGAGAACCTAGATCATCAGACCCAGGGGGATGTGTGGCAGAAATCCGTTGTAACTGGGTGAAGGCACTCCAGGAGGAACCAGTGCCTAGGATTTTGAAACTCCCGAAGAGCGAATAGCCGAAGTAGCTAGGGGCCATCGATCTGTGGGAGGAAATGCATCAATAGATCACAGACTCTGGCTGAAATGCTCCATGATAAAGTGAGCATGGAGAAGTTGAGAGTTGAGATTCCCGAAGGACGGAGTCGTGAAGTGGATCAGAACTGTTGATTGCGAAGGGATGCACGACGCTCGATATGTAACTTTGGGTGAGGTGTACTTCGAAGGAAAAAGTTGTTGGAATGTTTGAAACTTCTGAATACTAAAGTCCCGAAGTGAATCAGGACCATCAGAATCCCCAAGGACACGTGGCGTCGAATTGTGAACTTCAAATAATTTCCATTTCGAGGGAATCTATGTAGTGGTTGTATTAGCGCCTGTTGTTTTGGCGTCTGGTCATAGCTCATGATCATATGCATGTATAAGGGGAATGGAAGAACCTGAAGGACTTAGAAGAGGATATTTTTCAGTTCTGATCTTAGTTCGGAGCATGGAGGCTGCAGTTGGAAATCCATGGAAGAGAAGAATGAAATAGAGAACCCTTAATGAGGGTATTTTTCTCTCAAGGAGAACAAAATTTTTATGCCCCTTCGTGGGTGTGTTACAAATTGGTATCAGAGCATGGTCACAACACTTGGCCTACTTGGGCTCATGCATGAGTCCCATAAAGAGGTATTTTTATCTGCATTTACTCATTTAGGAGAAGGACTGCAGATTGAATTTATGATTTTGGGAATTCTTATTGAACTTCAGCAAAAGGATTTCTTTAACCCTTTGTCAAAGTGATAAGTACTCTTACCGGAGTAGGGATATCCTAATTAACGTTAATAATAAGATTTGAATGTGGATAGTTGAAGGTGGAAGGGTTCTATCAACGGTAGCTGAAGCCTAAAGGACAGATGACCTGGTGTTCATAACATTTCCTCTAAGCATGGGTAGGTGGAACCTCAGGCACTGATGATGGTTGATTATATAATGGTTAATACCTTTGTGGGCTTAAAGGAATATGATAGGATCAAGTAGGATCCTTGGCAGTATAATTACTGCTTTATATTAAACTTGGAGTATATAACTTCTCATGACCAGAGGAAAGGTGATATGGGTAAAGTCCTATAGAAGTTGAGGCAAGAAGGTTTTGTTGCCAGTTGTTATAGTATAAAAGGGAAAGTGACCCGGGTTGGTTATTTCCATAAAGAGAAGGCAACATCAGTATGAGTTATAACTATGAGATTAGTCATGTAAGCGACTATAATCTCTAACTAAAGAACACTAATGATAAAACTAAGCTAGTACGATGAATACTTAGTTGTGTGTATATGCTTGAGTGCATGGATTTAATCCATTGACAAGATTCTTGATATGAATCCTGATATTAATACCAGTTAGGTACAAATGATATTAAATGTGCAAGTGATGCACATGTATGATGTAAGAGTATAAGTATACTAAAGGCCCAATATGGTTTCCCTGATGAGTGAAATGAGTGAAATGTGAGGCAAGCATAACACTTGCCAAGATYGAATGAATACCATGGATGMATGGTTGACTCCATTCTGAAGAGTCATGAAAGTTATGTTTTGAATGATATCTTAAGGGGAATGTGCTCCATCTCCCTAGGAAAATCCAGTACAAATAGACGAAAGAGTAAGCGAGCAAGGATGCTCTATTGTCTTAATAAGAGGAAAATGATTATGCCTTTGAGGATCACATGAGAATGATTGTAAACACTCATGAGTTGACTGATTTTAAAGTAGATATGTATGTAGGTTATGAAATATACCTATGGAAGCTGCACATAGGCTTATGATTATGAATATAGCTTAGTACATCATGGATGTAAGTTAACAAAAACTAGAATATATGTGGATACATAATTGGGATGCATGTCAAAAATGCATGTCAAAAATGCATGTCTATGTTCCTTAAAGAATGCTTAGTAATGAGCCGAAGCTAATTCAAGGTTGAGGCCATCACAGATAGTAATGGATATGGAATGAGGAAGTTACATGTTGAAGGAGTTACTTGTGAAGAAACTATGTAAGAGCTCTATTAGAAGAATAGAGTCACAACCCTAATGATTGATGAAGCTTGGGAAATGGGCTGCAAAGCCTGCCTATATAAGAATATTGGATTACATTTTTAAAACAAAATATGTAGGTGGAAGACTAAAAACTGACTGTTAACCACTCTCAGAACCAAATGACAATGTGAAGGATGCATAGGTTCATGACCCACTATGCAAAAAAAGCTTGCTATTAAAACATGTTGTTGTATCCAAAAATGTTAGAGTGAGGCCTAACCAAGGATGCTCAAGGAAACTACTAGGGAGATCCCAACCTGGAATAAATTGCAAAAAGCCAAGAAGAGGAAAAAGGAGGAAGACTTTTCCACCCTAACAACTCTGAATGGCTTGCAGGGTTGTAGGTCTTAGATGCGTAACTGTGAGAACAAGTACAACTGGGAAAAGAGAAGGGATAAATAAGTATGTTTGATCGAATATGCTTGGTTGAAGCCACACCAAGAAAAGGAAGTAAGGCCTTAGAAATAAATTAGTTGGTTTGAAATCCCCAGGCTATGTGGAAGGGGTGGGAAAAAGGGGAGAGCCCCTAACCCATTTCTTGCTATGTGTTATGTTTCCTCTGGAATGAAAAAGATGATTTACTAATAAAAGTAAATGTTTGGACACCATAGCAATGATGATTGTATTACTGCAGAAATAGTTGAGAACTGTCTGTATTACATTCATGAAAACCTTTTAGGGTAATGTGATGAAGTGCATAAAGATACGCTAGGACATTTTGAATATGTTTCATGGAATTGAATGTTATGCACAAAATTTTGGAAGGCAGATGTATGCCTCAGATACCCAAGTAGAGTATGATTCAGGAAGAAAACTCTGATCAAATCAGGTTAATCGAGATCCTGACAGAGGAGATGAACGCGATCCATTCATTGGAAGGAAACCAATCTCATTTGTTAAATTGACTTCAAGACCCACTGGAGTTAACAGATCAAATGACAATCGTTCAATAAGATCGACGACCCATATTCATTGCAAATATCGAATGGGCACGTGGGTTAACAACGGAGCATGTGCCCATAATTTAATTTCAATACAGTTTTGTTTTGAGATTGAGGTTTCATCGTAGATTAGATGACCTGTATTAATTATGGGGCATGAAGGTGGAATTGACAGGTGTGCTAGTTCATGACCCATAACCAACCTACACCATTGATATTGTCGAGGTGGATGGTAAATGACCATGATTAAAAGAGTTGAGCAAGCACTTTTCAGATTTTGGAGATTGAACTCTTTGATAAAGAGCGAGCACTTTGGGGATTCCACAATAACGGGGAACTGTTGATCTGTAAAAAATTGGTGGGTTGACCTACAAGGAATCCATGCATTAATGCCCTGTAATCCCGTACTGTGATTGGGTTCAGTGGATAGATTTGACAAATTAAGTTCTTAATCTAAATTCTCGGCCAAACATTTCTATGTTGGCATTATTATTTGGAAATCATGTGGTTAAAATCGATCGAGGGCTATGATCAAGGGCCCGCGATCATTGCGGAGATTTCATATGCACATGGGTTAACATCGAGACCTATACTTGTAATCTAAATTTGATATAGCATTTTTTTGAGTTTGGGATCTGATCGTAGATCGGATGACTCATATTCGTTGCAGAGGTCGGAAGGATAATTAAATTGCGATCTAGTTGAGGCTCTGCAATCCCTTGCCACTGTTGGATCCGAGGAAAGACAGATCTTCACCATCGAATTGCAGACAAGGGGTTTAGCCAATATCATAACACGTGGACACGGGAGATGAAAGGATAGCACCTGAAAATAATAGAGCTAAGGTCACATCTCTCGATCACATGGAGAGAAAATAGAGTTCATGTGGGCCAGTCAAGGAAGGTAGAGTTTAGCACTCTACCTTAGACTATGGTCACAGGGACTAGTTCTATGGGAATAAAGGTGCTCAAAGTTATCACGTTGCATGGAATGCATTGAGGAAATGCATGCTTACTTAAAGGACAGACAATGAATTTCCCATTGAGGAAGGAGGACCTTCCAACATCTCTACTTACATTGTATAGGTGTTAGAGAAAACCAAATTTGGGTGGCCATGAATGTTGGGTGGTTATTAATGAAGGAGGAATGCTTAAAGGCATTCATGTGAAACTTGTAGTGTCATATGTATTGATTTGGGATCATGATCATCCTATAGCCACAAGCATAGTCTTGTTGCAACAATGAATGAGAATAAATAAACCATATGGTAAAAAGATTGGCTAAACTCCAACACACCATGGAAAAGTACTTTTCGTAAAGTATGGGAAACTAAATATCAATGCAAGGGTGCATTGGGTATGAATGTGGCCACGAATGTTGGTGCATTCATTAAAATCAATTGATATATGAATTACAATTTGAAAAATTTGGTAGGATGAAATGATGCATAGGTAAGGGATGATGTATCCTTTTTGCTTGGTATCCTTGAATAGATGAAAATGACTTGGACTGTTAGTATGCCTGATTTTGAAAAGATAATGTACATGTAAACTAAAAATTTGTTTGGTTGAGGAATGTTGAAACTGTAGGAGGAAATGAGTCTTGGATATGGCAGTATTGTAAACCCATAAGGAAGACCAATTTCCTACTGAGCCAAACTACAAGGAATGGTGTTTCCTTTTTGTGAAAGTGAATTTGACTATTAGTATGCACAATTCTAAAATTGTTTGTGATGATGTTATAAAGATGTAATAAAAATGTATGATCATGAGAAACTAACAATTTGTTTGGTTGATTGAGGTTTAAGTGTAGCAAGAAAAGGAGTCTTGAATATGGCAACGTTGTAATCCATAGGGAAGACCAATTCCCTACTGATCCAAACCGCTATGGGAAGGAAAGTCCCATAATTATGAATCTAGTTCCTGTGCGAAACAAAAATGAGAACATAATGTGGAATTTGGAAATTTGCAAATGACAGATTTACAAAAAAAAAAATGAATTTGAAATTTGTGATGTCTCATAAATTTCTATATACCTGTGATACAGGTGAAAGGGAAAGATCTGCGAAGAGTGGAGAGACGAGAAACTAAGCTCTTGGGTTCGAGGGAGAACTGTGAGAAAAAGTATAATCTGATCTCATGAAATGGAGACCAACTCGGGAGAAGGAGATTAACCTTTGTCCTTGTCTCTGATTGAGTCAAGAGAAGGAGACTAACCTTCATCCCTAACTATTTCTATTCCAGGAGAAGGAGAGTAACCTTTTCCCTAACTTGAGCTGAGTCGGAAGGTTGTCAAGCTGTAAAAGCATGAAAAATGGTTACTGCTGAGCCATGAGAACCCCATGGTAAGACATGATCACCTAGAATATATTGTGTTGAGGTAACACAAGCTTGAGGGATGCCTTGACAGAGAAATTATGAGGGACACCTTGAATGTAAGACTCAATAGTGTCTCTGGAATTCTTTCTGTGTGAGAAAACCTTGGTAAGGAAAGATGGATCACCTGAGGGACTGTATAGCAGAGAAGGGGATTCCTGAGCCTGGGCCTGGAGGGTGAGTGACCGCATGTAAGAGGAGACCTTAATAGTTATTGTAAAATATTGATTGGGATCATGCACATGATGGGTATTTCTTCTTGTGCGAGAAAATCATGGCAAGGGAAGATGGATCACCCGAGGGACTGTATAGTAGAGAAGGGGATGCCTAAGCCTGGGCCTGGAGGGTGAGTGACTGCAAGGAATATGAAACCTTGATAGTTATTGTAAACTATTGATGGGGATAATGCACCCAATGGGTATGTCAAGGAAAAACAGTGAGCCTGGATAACAAGAAAAACCTATGGATTAAGGGTCCTAAAAAGGACCTGGCCAAGAAAGAAGGTCAACACTTATGAAGTGGCTGAATGAGAAAATAATGACAGGTGTTACTGAGAAAGAACACCGAGGACGATGTTTCCTTTTAAGGAGGAGGGGATTGTAACACCCTGGTTTCCCCAAAATTGTAATTAATCATTAATTAGTGTTACCATGTTGTGGAATGGGAAAAATTTAAATGTATTATTGTTTGAGTTGACAATAACTGACTATGGGGGTGATGCCTTGAAAGTACTAGCCATGATATCACTAGAGGAAATAATGTGAAAACTATAAGAGAGGGTTCATTATATCAAATAACCCCAAATTTCCCTTTGATGAGGATAATAAACCTCCTTCAAATGCCAAGGAGATAAATTAGTTAATGAAGAAAGGACCAGTGGTTGAATTATCAACCACTCTCATGAATGGAAGCATGGTCTAGCTGCAGAATGTCATCCTGAAACCACTGGGTATGGCAGACCAAGCTAACCCAAGTTCCCTTCTGACAGAAGCAACAGGATGGGTCGAGAACCATCCTGAGAAAATATATACATAAAATAGAGACAAGGAGATAGATAGATAGAGACAGAGAGGAAAACACACATATCTCTCTAGTGGATGATGAACAGAAGGCCGCGAGCTTGATGCTGTGTGAGTATATAATAAACCTCCCCAAGGCCATGCCAGAGAAATAAATCTCTGAGAGTTTGCAGAGAATAGAAACCGAGCAGAGGCTGAAACAGAGAAACAATCCTTGAGAAACTGCGAGAGTTCCCTAGTGATATCATGGCTTGGCACGGGGGTGGCCAGAGTGCTCAGAATGAATGCCTCTGAGCCTATGGTTGGGTGGAAGGACAAACACCCACATTCAATTAGTTGGCTACCACCTGTAATAGATAAGTAATCACATATCTTGTGTATTTAAGTGGTATTGTAAATTAAATTTGGATATCCTATGAATGTTGCAGGGATGGATATGTTTGTTTAATGATTTATACTGTATCCCTTTTTGTGTATGCTTGAAAGTGTAATTAGTTAAGTAAGAAATTATATGGATTTGACATGATTTTTACTCGTAAATTCTTGCGCCCTATGGTATCTTAAGATAAAGCCATGAACTGTGAGTTCGTCGACCTTGGGCACAGTTTCACATATGCATGTTGACACTCCTAATCATTCTGATTCCCTTGGAGGAAGGAGTCTGTTAAATCTCAGGAGAGATAGTTCACGTATGCACATGATCTCTATGAGGCAGGAAGAGACCAAGAACCAATTAAGTTCTAGAGTTGAGGAATGAGCATAAGGGGTGCACGGAAGAATTCTTCCAAGTGTTAAGTTCAAGAGAAAGAGCGCAAAGCTCTTAATCCTTTCAGAGCTAACAAATCTTAGGAAGAATAGAGAGATTGAAGTATCGAAAGGGAAGGTTACTTTGTTTGGAAGATGAACAAATGAGATCTATTTGGGAAGAGACAAGGTCTGTTGTGACCGTTGGATACAGGAAGGAGGGAAAGAGTTAACCCCTTGATTCCTTATGATTTCATGAGTTCAACGAATTTAGCAAGTTCGTCATAAGGGAGGTAAAATCCCTGAAGTCTTGAAGTCCCGAATTTAATCTAGGCCTTATATCTGAGGATGCCCGGGAGCCATCCCAACCGTTAGATCTATGAGGTAGTCAGCTCGAAACTGACCAACTCCGGGAGATTTCAGTCGAGAAGTGAGTCAACCTCCTAAAGTCCCGAAATGCTGAAGTCCATCCTATCCATTGGCACCAAGAGACACATGGCACCAGATCCTTCACTTCAAAGGTTTATCTCTCTGGAGGAAAATGGATTTTGTGAAGTGAGAACTCCTAAAGACTAGAGTTCACCTGAGCCATCAATCTCCAAGGACAGGTGTAAGAATATCTGCCACTTTAGAGAAAATTCACTCCATAGGAAAGCTTGTGTCAAGAGGCGAGAACTCCTGAAGGACGAAGTGCCAAAGTTCATCCTGACCGTTGATAGTAGGGGATGCGTGTCTGAATATCTGACACTCCGGGTGGATTTCACTTCGAAGGTTTGCATTGGTGAGTACTTTGAAACTCCTGAAGAATGAAGCCCCAAAGTGATATGTAGATCTGTATTCGTCGATTCATGGGACACACACGTCGATAGATCATTAACTCTGTGTGTAATCCTTTCGGGAGAAAGTGAGTGTGGAAAGGCAGAAGCTCTCGAACACTGAAATCCTTAAGTAAACCATGACCGTTGATCGGGAAGGACACGTGTCACATGATATTTGACTCCAGAAGAATGTACTCCAGGAGGAAGGATTGTTGGAGCGTTCGGATCACCCGAACATGGAAGTCCCAAAGTGAACCTAGACCGTCATATCCATAGGGACACATGGAGAAAATCCGTTGTATTTGGGTGAAATTAGTCCAGAGAGGAACGAGTGCATAATATTTGAAACTCCCAAACCCCGAAGTCTCAAAGTGAACCTGGACTATTAGATCTAGAGGGACGTGTGGCAGAAATCTGTTGTATTCGGGTGAAAACACTCCGGAGAGGAATGAGTGCATAGGATTTGAAACTCCTAAAGCCCTAAGAGCTGAAGAGAACTTGGACCATCAGATCTAGTGGGACGCATGGTGGAAATCCTTTGTATCTGGGTGAAAGCACTCTTGGAGGAATGAATGCGTAGAAGTTTGAAACTCCAAAAGCTCAAATAGCCGAAGTAGTTGGGGGCCATCGATCTGTGGGAGGACATGCGTCAATAGATAATGGACTTCAGGTGAAACTCTCTGGGAGCAGGTGAACGTGGATAAGTTGAGATTTGAGATTCCTGAATATCGGAGTCTCGAAGTGGATCACAACCATTGATTGTGAAGGGACGCGTGAAACTCGATCTATAACTCTAGGTACATTGTACTTCGAAGGAAAAAGGCATAGGAATGTTTGAAACTTCTGAATGCTGAAGTCTCGAAGTGAATCAAGACCGTCGAAATCCCCAAGGACATGCGGTGTCAGACAGTGAACTTTAGAGAATTTCCATTTTGGGGGAATTCTTGCAGTGGTTGTCTTAGCGCCTGTTTTTTTGGCGTCTGGTCACATATCACGATCATATGAAAGTATAAGGGGAATGGAAGAACCTAAATGACTTAGAAGAGGATATTTTCTAGTTCTGAGCTTAGTTCAAAGCATGGAGGCTGCAACTGGAAAGCCCTAGAAGAGAATAATGAAATAGAGACCCCTTAATGAGGGTATTGTTCTATCAAGGAGAACAAAATTTTTATGCCCTGTCGTGGGTGTGTTATAGTGACATCCCCAACCATCAACAGGCCAGGAAACATCAATCCATGACCACCCAGGTTGGGCCATACTACTCCAGAAAACTAACATGCTCGAGCATATATATATATATATATATATATATATATATATATATATATATATATATATATATATATATCGAGAGACATTTTAAACAGAAATACACATTATACACACACACATATTTTTGTGGAAGTGACAATAACACATACTAATATTTAACATATGAATTATGTTCTTCTATCACACAACATAATGCATAAATAACAATAAAATCATACATGTAGTAATCACAGACAAACCCATAAATATAACAACATATATAAATACACAACATGTAACCAAAATTGGAAATGGTACTTATATTTTAATTGAGCTACACCTACTGCCTGTAGACCTTCCATGAACCTCCCATCCTTAAACCACACTGCTCATCACTCTCAGCAATGAGTCACCCCCGATTTGGGACTAAACTCCAATGAGAAAGGGATTCTTAGGCTAGGCAGGGACAACAAAAAGTTTCACAGTGAAACATGAAGGATTTCCTCCAAGGAGCCACTTATGCCCACAACTCACAAACTCTCATTCCCCACATGCATGTTCCACCCTAGGAGTGTACACATTCACTGTCACATAGTATATCGACTGCTACACCTCCCTTTCCAGATATTCAACAATAGGATGGATCAAGAATTATCAGAGATCTGTAGCTACTATTGGAATTCCTCCAGGAGAAATCACTTCCTCAGCACACTCTCTCACCTGGAGAGAGTTTCTCATAGGCCTGACAACCTGATTCTTCACTCTTGCTCCTCAACACATGGGCATGGTGATGGTAGAAAAATAAACTAGACGTGGGGAATGGTATTGACAGAACAATACATAGGCAACCCACAGGGTACAGGTACAACGAGGATATCAATTCAATTTTTTTTCATAGGTTTAGGTTCTTGAGGTGTTCAGTAATGGTAGGCTCGCTCACTATGTGACTTCTGAATGCATGGGTGTGTGGGTGGAAATGGGGTAACAGATTTCCAACCTCGTTAGAATGGTGAGAGAGAACTCCTGATGAAATATGAATCGAATGGTCCGTGAATCCCCACAATGATGGAATTTCCCACATAAATCTGCATGCGCCTAGGTTCACACATGGCTCTCTTGGGAGCTCATTCCTCTCCACTTGGAGTTCATTCCTCTTCCTCAAGGAACTTAGGATAACTGGTTTTATTTCCCAACCTTAGTATTTTTCAGGAAACTCATTATGATATTCACTTATGTTAATCCCTCAAGCTTATCCCCTCTTTCCTAAACTCACATCCCCTTCCCTTTCCCTACCCCACGAAGTTTAGTCCCCCGCAATTCTTTCTTCATGGTCGGTATACATGAAACGATGTTGTTATATTAAACATATGAGTATTTACATGTACAAAAAAGGCTCTTGGCCTTTTAACACCTAGGATCTCTGACCTAATAAACACATAATCCTATCATTGTATAATTACTTGGATCACCAGCCTACAAAACATGTTACATTCATAATTACAATTGGGGATCATCCTTGGGATATTACATGCGCTTTCATGGAAAATCAATTGGGGAAAAATCCCTTCTCTCTTGGACTAACAAAGAGTGGAAATCTATCTTAGGATATCATCAAGAGGTACATGTTCTTCTTCGAGGGTGGTTTTCCTTTCTCCTATGCTCTGAAGAAGATTGCAAAGTTCCCTTGAAAAAATAATGGTCGTGGGGTATGGAGGGTCTTTCGTTGAAACCTTGGAAAATGGATTTTGATCCAACAAGGGAACCAGTTTCATTGATGAAAGTATGGGGCATATTAGTTGGTTTAACCTTGGCCTTTTGGTCGCATGATTCTCTTGAAGTAATTGGGAACAAGATAAGGGAATTAGTAAGCTTGGAGCCCAACTGGGCCTGCAATAACTTTCGTCATTGGGCTTGGATTCATGTAGAAGTAGATGTGAGAGAGGGATTGGTCGGAAGCCTAGACATAGAGTATGGTGAAAAAACATGGGACCAAAGGGTGGACTATTAGAAGCTAGCCTTTCGGTGCCATGGTTGTCATGATATTGGGAATTTGCAGGCTCAGTTCTTGAAGGTGGTTCCTTTTTCCATATACCCTTTTAAGTTCTGGCGAGACAAGAAAACTGTAGGAATACAGGTCCCTATGGAAGCAGTTTCAGTCGAAGGGAAGGTTACAATGATTTCTATTAAGGAGCAGACATAATCATATGGTTGCGTGCCCGATTCCACTTGTCCTAAGGCTCTTAAGGCCACATGTATGATAATTGTAAAAGATGGTCATTCTATGCCTTCTTATAATTTTCCTAATTTGAATGAATCTTCAGATGATTTGTCTCTCCTCTGTCTTCTACCCTTCTCCCTGTTCCCTCCCCTGTAAAAGGCCTTTTTTTGCCTTTCCCTTCTCCTAATTCTCCTATTCCTTCTATCCCAGATCCCCTCTTTCTTTCATAGGAGAAGGAACTTTCCTCCTCATTTTTTCCTTTTAGGTCCCATTATGGACTCCCTTGACCCAGGTGGATATCGGTGGCCACCCACCTATTCCAATGAGCACAAAAGAATCTTCTGGTAACTTAATATTTTTAGCAGGTTTTCGGTTCCTAAACTTTCAAGGCCATTATGAGGGCCTAAATGATTTTTTTTATGGATAAATCACCTTATTGATGACATACGTCTCTTATTTATCCCCCAAAATGAATCTCCTCGATGATACCTTTGTAACGAGCTATCGTGCTCCCAAAACAAAGATTGTATGCCAAAGTTACGCCCATGAGAAGTTGATACACCAAACTACCCAAAATGGGGTCCTGTTGACGGGCGAAATTGACCGTCCGTCAACTGGGAGAGTGGAACCGGTCCGGGGTTGTCTAAATAACCTAAGCCGTTTGGTATGGACCACCCTGACGAGTTTAACGGCTCCGTTGGCCGCTCTGAGGTCTCGTAAGGAAACCAAAGAGAAAGTGATCTGAGCTAAATAATCTAAACTAAGGAA
>JZKD02S2127546.1:17476-45931 GCA_000966675.3 Picea glauca
TACTTCTTATCAACCATGACAAGACAATAATGAGTCATCTTTACATCAAACAAACTTGGGTCCATTACCCAAACCTTTATGCTACCGAGCTTTCTTCAAGGGTTGACATCAATGAAAACCAACCTTAATTAACATGACATATAATTTGGGATAAAATTATGGAACAAGTGAATAGGATGTGGAAATGATTTATAATAATGGAGGAAGAGGCTAGCTTGGTCAAGAAGGTAGAAAAAAAATTACAAATGCTGAACAAGAATTGGGAGACAAGCCTCGAATTGCCAACAAAATCATAGGAGTTATTAAGTCCAAGACAAAAGAGGAATTAAACGAAAATGGAGTTAAAGATAGAACAAGTGCAATTATGGATTTTGAAAAAGTTCTAACTAAAAGTAACTTAATTCAACTAGTTCAAAGTAAACTTGTTCACCTTCAAAGAAATGTGCAATGGTATAAAGATCATTATAAAAATATGGTGGAAATGGGATTACTTGAATACTATGGTAAAAAATGAAATTTTCTCTCTTTACTAGAATATCAACAATCATTGATCTCTACAAGGGAAAATGTAAATAAATTCAAAGGAGTTACTGGGATATTAAAAGGTCAAACCATTTTTTTATCTTTTAGATGATGACTTATTTTTATTATGGAATTTGAGAAATCTATTCCAAACTACTCCAACGTATGAAGCATGTACCGAGATGGAGAAAGATTATAGAAGAATGACATCATGCAAATATCCTTCGAATCAAGAATGGGAGCAGTTCACACAAGTCCAATGACCTGGATAACAACATGGAGAAAAAAACAAGGATTCCAAATATGTTCCTTAAGTTTTGGAATTTAGTTTGTCTATTTTTTGTAATTTTCACTTAAGACGAAAATGTAACCAATTTGGTTACACACTTTGTATATATAAAAGAATAATGTAAGAATGGAAGAAGGGGTTGAAGGCCTTGTATGTATTTGAAGACTTTTTAATAAGGAGATCAATTTTATGGAGAAATACATGAGATTTTGTTTCTCATTTCTTTGAGTTATGTTCTTTCTATGTGATATTGCTTACGTTATCATAATTCATCTTCTTCAAACTATTGTGTTTAAGTTATGAATGGATGCAATTTAGTACTACTTCTACTGCAATTTATCTATTGAACATTTATTCAGGTATAGACTTTCCTCTATTTTGTTGTGAGCATAATAATACCTACATATGCATACATGTTTATTATCCATTAATCTATTTCATAATTTAGATACACATTTCATATTCCTACTATTGAAATTAAAGTAAGATTTATCGAGATTAGATATCTTACTTTATATCTCAATTTTGTTTCCTTGCATTCTTCTTTCAATCTGTTGATTATTTATAAAGACTTAAAGGAAGAGATATTGCCTCTGTATTTTTGATGGTTAGATTATTGAAATTTCACTCTTATTTGAAGGCTTAAAAGCCGCATCAAATTAAATTATCATTATATTGAGATGCCTGCCATTGTTCTGTGAGCCTAGAACAAATCTTAGGACTAACATAAGGCATGGTGTAATACCACAATTTTGATCCCCATATTAGCAATGTATTTCTGTTTACTTGATGAAAGGCCGGAGTTCTTGTAAAGTTGAAGGGCTAGAGAGCCTAGCAATGTAATACTTTGAATATTAATAATAAAAACACATCGCTAACTGCAGACATATAAGGACATAGTTATAGGGGGCTATGATTCCACGAGAGAGGGGGATAAAGGGGCTAAGCCAACTTATTATATTTTATTCACCCATCTTGTAATTAGTTGGGAAAATTGGTAACATGAACTTCTTGGGGAAGCCATGTGGTGCCTTGTGGGTATGCATATTTTAACCATGAGTTTGATTGTTGGGGGTTCATCATTCATATTTCCTCACTCATTCTCCATTTATTCCTCATTCATTCTACTCATTCTTGTTCTTGTTTTTGGCGTGGGAAATGAATATTGGAGGTAGAGAGACATTTCTAGTTGGCTGTAGGTATCTACTGGTTATTCCAACAAGAAATTAATGTTTGTGTGCATGGAAATTATGGAAGCTGAGTAAGAATTTTCCACAGTTGAGAATCCTCGGAGATTTCAACATTGATATTTCCTAGCCAGAAAAACTAGAGCCCTAGAAAGAATTGGAACAACCTAAGGGACTGCGTTGCAAAGAAGGGGTATCTTTTGTTTGGGTTGTGCAAGTTGAGGGGGAAGGAGAGTTGGTAAGTTGGGATTTGTTGTGTGGTTGAAATAAAACTTGTAATGGAATGATAGCTACAATGGTTTAGGTCTTATAGTTGGCATAGGCATCCATCCTTGTGGATTCATAGCCTCAAATCAGGGATGGCCTATTGTAGAAACTTAATGTGCTACATATTCTAAGGTTGGGTGGAACGTTCGATGTAGGCAACTAGTTGGTGAAACTATTCTTTAAAGATAAGTTCTCTGTGTATTTAAATTCATACCATGAATTGTTTTGTTTGTATTGTGCTTATTTCCATTGTATATTTACTATCTAATGTGTATAATATGATTATTGTTGCTATAAGTCATCTTTGGCATGTGCCTATGATTATTTAACATGTTCTTGATAATTGCATGAGTTGTTTATCTGCATGCAAAGTTCTTGATTTAAAAGAACAATATCACGAATTCAAATTGGTTCAAGAACGTGATTTTTTGAGGTACATGGGGAAGGGGCATGTTACAAATTGGTATCAGAGAGCTAGTTTGCAATGCTCGGGATGTATGGGCCAACACATAGGTCGAATAGAGTAATATTTAGTAGAGGCCGAATTGGAGGGGCACCTTGGTGATTGAAGAGATTTCTCAAAAATACGAATTTTTGAGAATTTTGGGATTTTTTCATACATGGTAACATGGAGGCCACATGTCAGGTGATGTGGTGATAATAACGTAGACTACCATGGTGGGAGATCCATGGTGGTGGGCCTACATGTGACATCGATTCCACATCCCATAAGTGGTTTATAGGACTTTGGAAAGATAGTTTTGGAGCTTGATTCCAAACTCTCATAATCAATTGAGAGGATCCACATCATACCATGGTGGTAAGCGATTATGGGACCTTGGGATTGACCCAAGTCCTGTGCTAGTAGAACTCCTGTAATTCTCTATAATCATTGATCAAATCCCTTCTCTATCATTTGATTAAGTACTTTTTAAGTCTACTATTTAAACATGTTGTTGACCCATATGCATCTCGGTAACTCGTAAAGGATCCCCATCGTAGATCTAGGTTAGGGATGGGGAAGATGCATGTAAGGAAAAGGGTGTATATGGGGACCTTCCCATCGCCATGGCCAATCATGGGGTTCCAAGTGGGAAGCTGGGTATGGTAAATAAAATAAATAAAATATAATATAATAATGGAGGTGTAAGGGTAAGGACAGGTAAGGAAGAAAGGAGGAGGTGATGGAGGATGACAAGGTAGGGCTAGGGTGGCTAGGAAGTTGACACGACATGTGAACTTGAGGTACCACATCAACATCCACATCTATAGATTAACACATCAACAATGACATCGACATATTTCCACATCAACAAAGAATATCATATGTTAAAAAAAAGAAGTTTGGAGCCAATTTTTTTTATTTTGTCCATAATAGGAGCATAATAACCCATCTTTAGATGAAAGTTTTTGGGTATGTCCACAATTAGGATGGCTACAAAAGTTCCAATGAGGGCCATTTCTTAATTATGCACCAATTCTAAAGGATTTGCAAATTATTGATTTTTGAAGAACATACTAATACTCTTTGATAGAGCTTATATTTCTAATGATATTTTTACAGGATGCCAGGAAAGCATACATGAAAATAACCAGTGAAGGAATTGGCTAGATTCCAAGGTGTTTGAAATGGGGATGCTGAAACATGCCAAAATTCACTATTCCATGTCACTTTTTAGGGATTTTCAGAGGAGTAAAAGGGATTCCAGATCACAAAACTAGAAAATTTTATTTCCATGACATTTTACCTTATCATTAATCCAGAAAACTTTTCCTTAGTGAATTTTTCCCAGAAGTGCTTAGTTTGGGACATAGCAAGTTTGGCCAAAAATTCCAAGTCCAGAGAAAATGTAAAAAATAACAAGGTTGCCAATTCCATATTGTTGTAGAATCTTACTGGAGCAACATATTTATGATATAAAAGTTTCCATGTGTTCATAATCATGACTTTTATGAGTTCCCAATACATAATTTTTCTTGGTTCTTGATGGGTTTTCTTTTGTAGATGACAGAAGTTGACCTCCTAATAAAATTGCACCAGTGGAAAAAGTGCACAAATTAGGAGAAAATGGATTTTTTAGAAAGCCATAACTTTCAACTTAGAGATCATATTGGGGCATAATAATAGTCATTGGAAATATGATTCAAAGGAGAGTAATATTGAAATATTAGAATATGGAGAAGTGCGATATGATTATGCTTTAATTGAGAAGAAAAAGGACCCATAACATTAATTGAGAAAACTTTATAATATGAATAATTTCTAACAAAATGGCTGCTTGCACATTTTGCAAAATTAGGGGTATAAGTAGATCAATTCAATCTCGGGACTGCATATAAGAGACATGGAGGCTGCAAAAAGAGCCTACATTCATGAGAGAGAATCCAAAGGCCTAAACATCAATTTGGGTAATGAAAATACATAGTCTAAGGGACATAGGGGCCAGGTGGAGACAATAGAATTGGTAGAGACTATGATAATTCTAAGAGTGGAAACATAGAATTATAGAGCTAATAATGAGAAGATAATAATAGCCCAAGATGAACATAATCAAATCAATACTCAGTTGTTTCAAAGACTAAACCAGTTGCAAAGATAAATAAATAATGGATCGTGCTCAAGACATGAGGAAGAAGGAAGACCTCATGCAAGGAGGGATAACTATAGAGGATCTAGGCACTCAAGATGTGCTAGTAGAGCTCAAAGATAGTTCACTACTCACCTACTCATTTAGCCAAGAAGTTTTGTTCTTCTGAAGAGTCAAGGAGAAACCCAAAAGTGTCTCCTATCATGCATCCAAGAAGAAGATATGAGTTGGACAACTTGCATGGGGAGCTTAGGAAGCTTAAGCAACCAACCCTTGATGGTGAAAAAAAATTGGGAGATGATGTTGAAACCTGGTTGCTTGGAATCATGAAATACTTTTTGCATAGATATTTATCTAACGTAGAAGCCAAGATTTCCATATACCATTTGCATGGAAAAAATTACATGTGGTGGGATTAATTGAAGTAAGTCAAGCACATTGATGAGAAAATGATTTCTTGGAAGAAATTCAAGAAATATTTCCAGCAAAAATATATTTTAGAGCACTATTATGACAAAAATATGTAGGAGTTATTTGAACTCAAGTCAAGGAGCATGACCATGAAAGAATATGAAAATAAGTTCTTGGAGCTGCTGAGGTATGTGGGCTTTATTAAAGAGGAAAACACGAAAATATAGAGGTTTCTAAGTGGACTACCATATTTCTATAAAGACAATTCAATTTGATGAACCCAGGACTTTGGAAAAGACTATTAGAAAGGAAAAGTACCTATATGAGCAAGGCAAAGCCAAAGAAAATTTTTAGAAGTATTGGAAGGAAGAAGGAGAAATTGGATCAGAGAAGGAAGTGATTCAAACTTCCTTTTTATAGAAATAGTCATAATACATATAAAAAAATCAACATGCTAAGATTGAATCCAAGATGGAAGAATCCTTATGAAAAAGAGGAAGGCTACCAATAAAATGTTGGGGATGTAAAGAAGATAACATGTACAAATATTTCCCTCACGGAGAAGAAAAAATGAGGACATTTCACAACATTCATGAGGCTACTACAATGGAAGACATAGGTAGAAATATTCTAAGGATATATGCAGTCATAGAAGATAAAAAAGAAAAGCAACAATCCCATATGATTGAGGTGGAAGGTAAGATTATAAATCAACCTATTGCTATTTTAATTGATTCAGGAGCAAGCCATAGTTACATTGATCCTAAAGTAGTGGACAAATTTCATTTGATGAAAATTAAGATTGAAAGATCATGGTTGGTTCAGTTAACCATTGGGACTAAAAGAAGGATCAATGATATTGTTTGAAGTTTTCTAATAAATATGAATGGAGTGAATACCAATGATGATCTAAATATCATACCATTAAGATCTTATGATATCCTAATTGGAATGGGCTTGTTGGAAACACATCATGCTGTCCTAGATTTTTGTATGAAGACATTTACATGTCTTATTGAAGAAGGAAAGCAAATCACTGTGCAAGTAGTTCCAATATCCATTTCTATAAGGAAGATTTTAGCCTTATAGCTGAAGAGATGTTTCATGAAATGATGCCAATTGTATGCAACTCATGTGGAGGAGCCAAACAAGACCAAAGGGCCAAGTCTTGTTGATTTTTCAGTGTTGCAAGAGTTTGAGGATGTGTTCAAAGAAATACTAGGATTGCCACCAAAGAGGGATATATATTTCTCTATTGTTTTATTACCAGGATCTTCCCCAGTATCAAAGAATCTTTATAGAGTGAACACGCTAAAATTAAAAGAATTACAAATGAAACTAGAAGAATTGTTAAAGAAAGGGTACATATGCCCAAGTGTTTCACCTTGGGGAGCACCAATACTCTTTATGAAAAATAAGGATGGAACGTTGAGGCTGTGTATTGAATTTAGACAGTTGAATAAAGCCGTTATGAAGAATAAATTTCCTCTACCTAGAATTGATGACCTCTTTGATCAGCTAAGAGGAGAAAATATATTGTCAAAGATAGACTTGATATCATAATATCACTAGGTGAGAATCAAGGAAGAAGACATCACTGAGACAAATTTTAGAACCAGGCATGGGAATTATGAATTTGTAGTGGTGCCATTTGTATTGACTAATGCACCAGTTGTCTTTATGTGATTAATGAATAGTAAATTCATAAATTATCAAGATATGTTTTTCATTGTGTTCTTGGATGGCATACTTATTTATTCCATGTCAAAGGAAGAACATGAATATCACTTGAGGTTGATATTACAAGTGATAAAGGAGAATTAGTTGTATGCTAAGCTGAGCAAGTGATATTTTTACCAATAGTAGATCCATTATTTGGGGCACATCATTTAATAGGAAGGCATAGCAGTGTATCCAAAGAATATTGAAGCCATTAGAGGATGGATAGCACCAAAGAATGTTTCAGAGGTTAGAACTTTTATGGGATTAACTAGATACAATAGGAGGTTTATGGAAGCATTTTCCAAGATTGCTCATCCCATCACTTCTTTACAAAAGAAATGAACTAAGTTTGAAAGGACAATAGAGTGTGAAGAAAGTTTTCATTTATTGAAGGAGTTACTTACCAATGCACCTATTTTGAAGATTGCAGATCCAAATAAAATTTTGTGGTATGCATAGATGCATGCAAAAAAGGACTTAGTGGAGTCCTCACTCAAAATGGGCATTCCATTAGTTATGAGTCCAAAAATCTTAAAGAACATTAGAGGAATTACGCCACACATGATTTGGAGATTTCTGCCATAGTACATGAATTAAACATGTGGAGGAACTACTTAATGGGGAAGAAATTTGAATTGAGAACAAACCACAGTGGTCTGAAATATTTGTTTGAACAACCAACATTAAATTCCAAGCAAACAAGATGGTTGGAATTGTTAAGTGGGTATGAATTTGAAATCAAGCATATCAAAGGAAAAGAGAACAAAGTGTTTGATGCACTCAATATAAGAGTACATATCATGCATGCTACAACCATTAATACACATTAGTCAGATTCAAAAAGAATTTTTTTAGATGTTGTTGTTACAGACCAACATTACCTACAAGTAAAATAAAACTTATAGTACGAAGATGTACAACATAAATTTAAAGAGTATAAGACGAGAGAAGATGGAATACTTATGCATAAAAACACAATTTATGTTCCTAATTCCGGGGAACTAAGGAAGTTGGTGTTAAAATAAATGCATAATGTTCCATATGTCGGTCATCCTAGTGTGGAGTATCAATAACCCCCCATTATTTTAAACTTCAAAATAAATAATAATGGGTTCCTTCACTTTATTTTATTAAAATTTCTTTTGAATTTTAATTGAAAGTTTATTTTACTTTGTAAATAACGATTCATGTTTTATTTTGAGAGCGAAATAGTTTAACGTGTGCAAGAAAAATTAGAAAAGAGCCCTTGTGATTAAAAAATCTTTAAAATATCTCCTATTGGGCCATTGTCCCCATACTTTCCATCCCATGAAATACCCGATACCCGATATGATATTATGTTAGCAATTCATCATTGTACTTATCGCATATCTAATAAATCTTATTGAAAGTTTATGACTTGAGAGTTGTGCGATAGTCAATACCCAATATCGATATACGATCAACGATACCCATTCAACCGATATTAGATATTGAACATTCCTGTTAAACAAGTCTGGATGACATAATAGATATGGGATATCGAATAATCATTTGCAAAGTGATTAAGGGTTAAGAAAGGATTAAATTTGTTTAAACAAGAGGTTAACACCCATAATATGTACGATTTGAACAAATCTCGAGGTCGCAAGAATAATTGATTTCAGGGGCTGTCTAAATAAATTACTACAGATATTTTTGAATAATCCACTAGTTGTGAAGTTATGGTGAACTGATAGACACTTAAATTCCATTTATGGTATATGTGAATGGATCTATGGACGAGTCCATGCCTTCAAAAACACAATTTATTTTCGTTTTCACTATCTTTTAACATCTCACAGTTTCTACAAACATTTTGATTTCTTAGAATTCCTGCTATGAAACAACTTTGTTTTCATTTTCTCGCAATAAAAGTAAGTTTAGTTTTTGATGTTTTATATATATTTTGATAATAAGAATTACACTTTATCTCTATGTTTAATTCTCTTCTGTGAATTATTGGTACATGATCATTAAAATGCCACCCAAAGGATAAAATAAAGTAAGCAAGACCACAGAGACCGAGGAAGAAGAAAATCCAAATGCACTCTTATTCTCATATACTTCATATATAGTGGGTGCTATATGTAAGGAATGGAGTGAAATGTAATATTTTTTGGAAATTGGTGACTTTTCCAACGAGTATCAAGAAGACATAGATCATTTTGTGGATATTCGATGCTCTTCTCTGCACAAGGTAGCTTCCAGGTCAATTCTCACTCCTTATGCAGACATGGTATGCTGGATTGTTTGTCATGTAAATTTAGATACTTGCAATGTAATAAATGATTCAAATAAAATAATTGGGTCATTCCTCCCTGATGATTTATAGGCAATGTATGCATTACCCACACCATAAACAAATCTAGACAAACAATTTCTTGATGCTTTTGTAAAGAAGGAGGTCATTGATGAATAAATACAGATGGCCGAGCTAATTAAGGAATGGTTGGTTTGTGACTCTAATTTCAAAATCAGAGCCAAAGGATTATACCCTAATAATAGTTTGAAAGAATCAGTTGTGCCAGTGGTTACTATGTTATGTCTTTTATTTAGGCAACCCAATACACTCCAATTTAAACTAGAATGGGTTCCTCTAATACACCAGGTTTTAAACAAAGGAATCATTTTCAATTGGGCAGTCATCCTATCCAACATCCTAAAACAACAAGTTAAGAAAATAACAACAACTCCTCCTGGATTTATTCCTTAGTTCTTCATGTTCGATTATCTATTAGATGCAGTATGTGCCAAAACCCCTTTTCCATTGATGAAATGGAATTGGACTTCAACACAACAACCCATTCATATTTACTATAGTAAACTCCGGGTATTCAATTCCAATCAATTTTTTTATGAGGTCTGCAATAATTTTATGATTCCTCTACATCAATTGATATTAAACCATGCACCTCCTAGGTTTTCAAATGATGCAAGGAAACAATTTCATCCATTGGAGACTGGTTTATTGAAGAATGTTTCTCTTATATAATAATTTATGGATGTGAGGGCTCACCTCATGCTCTCCCAAAATATGTTCCATATCGACTATCTCTCAGGGAAATAACGTATCAAAAAATGGGAACATGCATATCATTGGCCCTTAAAACTGGTTCAAAGAAATTCTGGCCTACTTTTCCAATTAAATTGGGGTTTTCTCCTTATCTGATTATCAACATGCTAGAATTGAAGAAATAACCCTTGACAAGATTCAACTATCGTGCATTTCCTTTAAGAAACACGATCCTCTACAAGTTGTACATGATCATTGCCAATCTTTAAGTAAATTCAAAGGATACAATCATGAATATATTCCCTTTGATAAAGCATTTCAAAAATCCCAGTCTTATGAAGAGGTGTGTAAAAGAATTGAAGAAATTCCAGAAGGCCGCAAGATAAATGCTTTCTTGGCTTTTTGAAGACATAGGAATTCAACCCTCAGAAAATTATTCACTATTGAGCATCAACCTCCTCCAGGTTAAGATAAGAAGTTAGAACAAGGAAACACATCTCAACAAGATCAATATCTAGGAACACCTATTAAAAATGATATTCGGAACAACCAACCTAAAGAAGGCATGGGTGCCATTGCAATTGATGCTATATCAAAGATTCCTTTGGAATCGGTTCTAGGTAGTTCTTATGATGAAATAATTTCTTTTGATTCATTGCAACCATTTGTTGAAGAGATACCTTTTTTAGGAGAATACTTTTTTAGTCCCGAAAAGAAGGCTATCATAAAAGGAAGACCTCGAAAGAGGGAAATGGAAAAAAAACACGAGACATTCCTCCTAAAAAAATTATGGTATGGGATATTTCTAAACTTGATGATATAATTTTTTTTGGTGAAGTTGCAGACTCCATGGGAGGTTTCGCTCAAGCTAACAGATGGTCTGTGGAAAATCTCAAGAAAATTATTTCTCAATAGAAAGACAAAATTGAGTCTTTTGAAAAAGTATTACAACAATAAAAGTCTCTTGTTGAGATTGATTTTCAAAATCAAATTAATGTTATTAAACAACAACATCAGAGTCAACTTCATAATCTCAAGGAACATTGGATGAAGGAAATCAAAGAGAAATATGGAAGAATAAACCAATTAGCTCTTCAGATCACAAAATTGCAGAAACAAGATTTAGTATGGGAAGATGTAAAAGATGAAGCTTTATCAACATATGAACAAATTACGTCATCTGAAGAATACTTCTATCAGAAACTGAGTAATATCCATAAATCTAACAAAGCTCTTAATAATTTCTTGATTATTATCGAAGATAAATTGGTTGAATGCAGGTCTATCAAGGACACATTTAATAAAGTAAGAAATTGGTAGGAGAAACACAAGACCATTCCAGGAAATGTGCTAAACATTTATGAGTTGGACAAACTCAAAATTCAAATTACTTTGGACTCTTGGATGAAGAAATTAAGGAAATCACAAGACTTGGTCAAAGATGTTATCAAATATTGTTCTAGTATTTGGGAAACTACAGTTGATATTATTATTGAATTTGATATGCCAAATGTTCAATTTTTAGGAATATCAGTCTTGGGAGACTATTCCTTTTCAGATCTTCAACAACATAGAAAGGATACCGAAGGATTAATTCAGGTTTTAGAAAAATGGGACATGCAAGCAATTAATCATTTTATTGTTAACCCATCATCGTGCACAAAAGTTATTAATAACTTCTATTCTAGATTGCAGGGGGAGGTCAATACTATTGCAGCCAAAGTTTTCCATTGTGAGATGTTTCTAGATAATCCAACTCCTCCATTCATTTCTCAAGTGCTGAAGAATCTTACTCAATGGAAATATTACATCGAGGAGACTGAGAAATAATAACAACAAATCAAGCATGAGAATCTCAGAGATTGCAACCCATTTCCTTTTTAGGAACTCTTTTATCTTTGTTTTCCAAAAACTTCGATTTTTTTTTTAAAGTGAATTCCATTTATAGGGATTTTGTATTCACAACTTGGGGGTTGGAAATTCTGAAAAGAAGGCTATGTGCATTGTTGTAAATGCCTGGATCTTTTGAGTTTTGAAGACCTGGAAGTGACGTTGATTATATGGTGTTTCATTCTTAACTAAATTTGATGCGAATGAACAAAAAAATGAACACGAGTATGCATATTAATGACTTTTAGTAACTACTTACTAGATTTGTTATTGAAAAGCATTAGCTTTAACAGTTTCTTTGATTATAAGAACTATTTTTGAAGTCTAGCAACTCATCTCTATTTCATGTTTAATTTACATTATTGAATGTGAGTATATGGATTGGTATGTTCTTAGTAACTATTTACTAAGTTAAAACTGAGATTTATTTATTTTAATGGTTATCAAGCTGTTTGAACTATTTCTATAGCATGGTAATTTATTTTTATCTCATATTCATGATAAAATCTCTTCTTGCTCCTAACTAGAATATTACGAACTACTTCTGTATTCCAGTTAAGATATTGTAGCTGTAAATAGAGTTAGACTAGCCCTTTTATTTTTCCTGCATAGTAGTTTAGAAGAGCTTCAAGGAAAGTCTCCTTTCGAGGAGTAATTCCCCTTAGTGGAAATCGGTCCCACATATCAGTGAGGATTGCCATTCCAAACTAGTACATGCATAATTGGGGCCTTGATTGAGCAATTTATCCATGTTGACTACTAGGAGTTTTTCCATGCATTAGCACCTGGATACTAGAAAACAGTTGCAACAATAAGAAGCCAATACTTTTGGCCAGGAATGAAGAAGGATTTTTCTGATTACATTGCTAGCTGCATGGAATATCAAAGAGTGAAGGTTGAGCAGAGACACCCAATAGGTTTGCTACAACATTTTCAACAACACAAGTATTCTAAAAGAGGACGAAAAACCTCAGTAACCGCTCACACAACTAGGTCAAGTATCGACACACTAAAGTTTTTACATGGTAAAATCCCTATGGGGAAACATCCACGACCCTAGCCAATGTGGCTACTTGGAGAAATTTATTAATGCAAAAGAAAATATTACAAAGATATTTACAAGAGAGTTTCTCATAATTGATCATTGGAAAATGATCCTCGATGTTCTTTAAATAGATATCATGGACCAATTGGGTGTTAAGCCATAGATCAATATAGCCATTAAGATCATGGAGAATATCAACCGTCAGATCACTGTATCTCGAGAACATATGATGACCGTCAAATTACCTAACTACAAATGCATACTAATGGATACTAAAGAAGCACACTTTTACCTAATGACACATTAGATCAAGTTGATCTTAACTAAATCCTAAGTGTTTAGATATCCTAACATCCCACCTTAAGAATAACTTGGGATAGGATTGAAGGATTTACAAAAGTGACACAATAGGAGAAGGAAGGAGGCATTAGATCCTATCCCCACTTAATGATAACTTCCTGAACGCCTAACATAGGTTGAAGTTTGTAAAACTTTGATTCTGTAAGAGACTTTGCGAATATGTCAACAACTTGATCTTATGTAGGGAAAAATAACACTTCAATAACTCGATCATGAATGAGATTTCAGATGAAGTGCATGTGTAGGTCGATGTGTTTGTTACATTGATGTTGAAATGGGTCTTTTTCAAGCTTAATGGCACTCTGATTGTCACACCATAGGGTTGTCGAATGCTACTGATGGAATCCAAACTCTGAAAGGATTTTCTGAATCAACAAGGTTTCTTCACTTGCATTAACCGCTCCTCGATGCTCTTCTTCTGCTGAAGAAAGTGAAATAACATATTTTTTCTCACAGGCCCAAGTGATAGGTATTGAACCAAGGCTGAAAACATAACCTACAATAGAATTTATATCATCAAGGTCACCGAGACAATCCGAATCAATGAAACCAACCAATAAATCCCTGAGTTATAATGTATCCCAAACTGATCTGTACCCCATACATACCAAAGTATCCTTTAGCTACTTTCTATTGACTTTTATGGGGTGTTTGCATATACCGGGAAACAAGACCAACAAAAAAGGAAATATTAGGATGGGTATGAGTCAAATATAAGAGGCTACCAACTAATTGACGATACAAAGTGGCATCAAATTTGAGAGACGTATAGGTGGCACCAAGTTTGACTCTAGAATTGAAGGGAGAAGGGACTGGTTTAGAATCTTCCATGTGAAAGCGACAAAGAAGGTCACAAGAATACTTAGACTGGGAAATAGAAATTCCTTCCTTGGTTTTCAAAACTTGGAGGCCAAGGAAATAGTAAAAATATCCTAAGTCGATCATTTCAAATTTCTTCTTATGGATGGTTTTCACATGGTTTGAAAGAATTGGGTCACTGCCAGTGATGATAGGGTCATCAACATAAAGAATAAGGATTATGAGATGGGTTCCTACTTTATTATTATATACATTAGTGTTAGAATGACATCTAGGAAAGCTAATATCAAGAAGAAAACAATCCATTTTGGCATACCAAGCTATACCAACTTGCTTAAGACCATAAAGAGATTTCTTAAGGCTACAAACAAGACTTGAGTCATTATATACATAGCTAGGAGGATGTTCCATGTATATTTCTTCTTTCAAATACCCATGCAAGAAGGGATATTTAAAATCCATCTGATGGAACTCCCATTTATGTGAGGTAGCAAGGGAAAGAACAAGAAGGATGGAATTCATTTTGACTATGAGGAGAAAGATTTAATTATAGTGAATTCCTTCAACTTGAGAGAATCATTTGGAAACTAACCAACCCTTGTGTCTTTCAACACTTCCATCTGATACATAATTGGTTCTATACACACATTTACATCTAACACGTTTTCTTCCTTTCAGAAGAGGTACAAGATCCCAAGTATCCTTTTCCATTAAAGAACGATACTCTTCATTCATTGTTGTATCCCAATTTGGATTACCCGAAGCTTCTACAAATGTTTTTGGATCATGAGTATCTGAAAATTGAGCCAAAAGAGAAGAGGCTCATTGGAACTGTGAACATGTTCGACATTGATATGAAGGATCACTGACAATATCACCAACTACTTCTCGAGTTGAACGAACCCATCTGGGAAGCTGTGGTGCTGGGGCAGGTTCATGTTCAATGGACCCATATGGAGGAAGGTGAGCAGGCGAAAGTGGATTTTTATCCTCACTATCATCATCTGAAGAAGAAGAAAAAACAATAGGAATAGAAGATTACTTATAGGATGAAGAAGACACAAACACCAAATTAGGCTTGTGGGCCAAGATATTTTCATCAAATTTAACATCTCTTCTAATAATAATTTCATTAGAATGAGGTTGAATAAGTCTGTAACTTTTGACATCTTTAGAATAACCAACAAAAATACACTTCTCACGTTTAGACTGTAAAGATTTCCTTTTCTCATCAGGAATGTGAGCCCATGCTACACCGCCAAATACATGGAAGTGGCTTACATATGGCTTAATTTTATTCCATGATTCTTCCAGTGTTATATTTTTTAGAGCTTTTGTGGGAGTGCAATTTACTATGTAATTTTCACAGTTAATGGCTTCTGCCAAATAATTAATATTTAATCCCTTAGATTGGATCATACAATTAGCCATTTCTTTAATTGTGCGATTCTTTCTCTCAACAACACCATTTTGTTGTGGTGCATATGGAACAATGTGTTGTGTTTAGATGTGCCATACAATGTGTTAACTTGTAAAATTTTTGTTCACATATTCGCCTCAATTATTTGTTCTTAACCTTTGGAGTTGATGTTCATATTGTTTTTCTACAAGGGCCTTGTAGGACAAAAACTTGTCAAACACCCCACTCTTAAATTTTAAGAAGGAAACCCAAGTGCGTCTGGAAAAGTCATCAATGAAAATTAAGAAATACTTGCACCTAGAAAAAGAAAGAGAAGAAAGTGGACACCACAATTCACTATGAACAAGATGTAAAGGGGCCAAGAAATGCCAAGAGGTACGTTTGTCAAAATTGTCCCAATGATTTTCGTTGAGAACACAACCGGTACAAACACCATCTTTGCAAGAAACAAAAGGAAGGCCAATCATCATTTGTTGATTATATAGTTTTATCAATGAGTGATAGTTTAGATGACCGAACCACTCATGCCAAATTTTGCTCAAGTCATCACTATGAGCAACAAAAATTGAGGGAAAAGATGATGACCCAAATTTGTCAAACTTATACAACCTGGTAATATCATCAATAATTATAGTTGCAAGAACATGCTTAGGATATTTTATATCCTTGATTACAACTTGGTAAGGTGAAAACTCTACGGGTTTATCTTCATTTGAATGAGTGATTTGATACACTGATAGAAGGTTGTAGGAAAGACTTAGAACACATAATACATCATTGAAATAACCATTATCTACCTAAACTATTCCATACCCTACAACACTAAGAGATCTATCATCACAAACACATATTTTCTTGGTGTTACATTCATTAAGAGAAGAAAATATGGATTTATCCTTAGCCATATGATAATATGCTTCAAAATCAATAAGCCACTCATAAGAATAACTAGAAATTGCATTGAAGAAGAAACCAGAAGCATAAAGTGCATGTCCATGAGAAGAAGAGTTAGAATAAGAAGAAACCATAAGCTTAAAGTGGATGTCCATGAGAAGAAGAGTTAGAAGAAGAAGAATCAATAATGATGTGGTGCTTCTTCATTGTTAATTCTAAAGCTTCCAACTTCTTAAAACATTTGGATTCCACATGAACATCTTTCCCACAAAATTTGTAATGTCTATTAGTCTTCTTATTTTTAGATTTTGCTTCTTTGTCACCATTAGGACCAAAAGTTGGCGGAGATGGTTTGGGACCCTTGTTTTGCTTGTTGTGGTGGCGAGGAAGTTGTTGATTTGGATTCTTGGATCGATATTTCTATTGGGCCACTAATGATTTGTTGGATGTACCTGAAGTGCTGATCAATACAAGTTGCATAGGATTATCTTGTTCTTGAATTAGAGCATCACAAAAGGAATCAAGAGAGGTTTCTTTATAAACACTCCCTAGAGCATCTCTAGTGGCATAAAAGGTAGATACAAAACATAATATGCACTACCAAGCTTAGAGAGAATACCATATATGCATCTATCTTCCTTTAGATCTAGTTGAAACTCTATACACAAAAGTCTAAGTGTTTTGAACTTAGATAAGTAATATTCAATGCAAGGAAAATCATTTGGTCTTAAAGTCATTAACTTATTTTCCAACTGGTGAGATCGAATAACATTGTGTTTACAAAACACAACTTCAAGATTTTCCCAAGCTTTATTTGGGCCCTCAATTCCTTGAAGGTGAAACATTAAATTGGGAGATAAAGACATGCCGATTAGTCCTCATTCCTACTAACCCATTTGGCATACTTATCATCATTAGTGGGTTCTTGTTCTTTTCCCAAGGTAATCCGGTACAATCCTTTACTTCTTATAAATACATCCTTTGTATGGGATTTCCATGAGAAGTAGTTGGTACTGGTAAGCAAAAGATCACTGGGAGAATCCATATTAAATATGAAAAGAATATGGATTTAAAATATGAAACTGATGGTCTAGATGGAATGCTCTCGGAAAAAATAGGTTGTTAAAAAAATGACACTGAAAACGAACATCAGAGGTGAAATTTATGCTCTTTTGAAAAAAAGGCATAAATGGTAACCAACGAGCCACGTGGAAAGTAGAAGTTGGTCCATGTGGTGATACCCCTCCTTATAATAACCCCACTTTTACAAATAAATTGCTTATGAAGTGACCCACTTTTATAGAATAAGCGGTGATCACTTTTACAGTAAAGTTACTTTATAAATGAAAGTTGCATGCAAAATAAACAACTTAAAATAAAATATTAATGTTACTTATAATGATTCACTTTTTTAATTTAACAAAAATACACTTTACAATGGATGCATGAACTTTTTAAAAAAAATGTAACAAAAAAGAGATTTGAACTCAAGACCTCTTACTTAATAAAGTAACTTTTAACCAAGTGAGCTAGTGCAAAACACATTATATTGTTAAGAAGGAGGATTGGGGTTGTTGTTGTTGTTGTGGAAGATGACCTTGGAGAGAGTGCTCATAAAAAATATTTACAGAAGAATTTTTTTCGCTTATCAATGACAATAAGGGTTAGATTTCATTTAGCTTAACAATAAAATGCAAGTTTCCCTTAGTTTCTGATTTACCAAGATCACATAGAGAGCACGACAAAGAACATACATAGACATGAAAACCCTTTCCACTATGTTTCTGATTTTCCAAGATTGCGCAGAGCGTAGGGAAAAGAGCATATGTAGATAAAAAAGAGTAGCAATCTGAAAATGAAAAAAACATAAAACCAAAATAAAACCAGAATATTATCTCTGTAGAAATTTAAAAGGGCATATTCAGGCTTTATATCTTAGGATTTGACTAAAATGGTCGTAACTTGGGAAAACAAAAACCTTTTTGAGTGAAATGAAAGGTTTTTCTAACCAAAAAAATCACTCCAAACACAATGGAATAGTCATCCCAGCCTAGAAATGTATGGAAATGACAGAAAATAGAGATGTGACAACACGACTTCACGATCTTGATCTACAATGGGAGCGTGTCTTCAAAT
Source organism: Picea glauca (assembly GCA_000966675.3). Classification (NCBI taxonomy): domain Eukaryota; kingdom Viridiplantae; phylum Streptophyta; class Pinopsida; order Pinales; family Pinaceae; genus Picea; species Picea glauca. The sequence continues at coordinate 36,061 of JZKD02S2127546.1, forward strand.
GCGCTTTGATACCATGTTCAAAAACACAAGACATATTCCAATAGAGGACAAACACCTTCAGTAACCACTCACACAACTAGGTCAAAGATCAACACATCAATGTAAGAGAGTTTCTCACAATCCATCATTGAAAAATGACCCTCCATGTTGTTTAAATAGAGATCATGGACCAATCAAGTGTTAAGCCGCAAATCAATGTAGTCATTAAGATCAAGGAGAATATGAACCGTCAGATCACTCTATGTCAGGAACATATCATGATCGTTATATTACCTAACCACAGATGCATACTAATGCATACTAAAGAAACACACTTTTATCTAACGACACATTAGACCAAGTTGATCTTAACTAACTCCTAAGTGTTCAAATATCCTAACACCCCCCTTAGGAACAACTTGGGATAGGATTGAAGGATTTACAAAGGCAACACAATAGGATAAGGAAGGAGGCATTAGAGCCTATTCAACCATTACCAATCCTAGAGTGGAAATCAAATGTGGTAACAATTGATTTTATCATTAAATTGTTTGACAACATAGGGTATTCCAAGAGATGAAGAACACCTTCAGTTAGCACTCGCGCAACTAGATCAAAGATCAACACACTGATGTTTTTACGTGGTAAAAACCCAATGTGGGGAAACATCCACGACCCCAACAAATGTGGCCACTTGATGCAATTTATTAATGCAAATGAAAAACATTACAAGAGAGTTTGTCACAATTGATCTTCAACAAATTAACATTCATTCTCTATAAATAGTGATCATGGACCAATCGGGTGCGAAGCCACAGATCAATGTAGTTGCTAAGATCAAGGAGAATATGATCCGTCAGATCACTTTATGTCTAGAACATATAATGACCATTGGATTACATAAGTACAAATGCACACTAATGCATACTAAAGAAAAACACTAAGAAACACACTTTTACCTAAAGACACTTTAGACCAAGTTGATCTTAACCAACTCCTAAGTGCCTAAATATCCTAACATCTCTCCTCAAGAACAACTTGGGATAGGACCAAAGGATTTACAAAGGGTAAACAATAGGATAATGAAGGAGACATTAGAGCCTATATCCCCTTAATGACAACTTCTTGAACTCCTAACATATATTGAAGTTTGGAAAACTTCGCTTCTGTAAGAGACTTTGTGAAAATGTCTGCAACTTGATCTTTTGTAGTGAAAAAGAGAAATTCAATAACTCGATCATGAATGAGATTTATGATGAAGTGCATGTGTAGATCGATGTGTTTTCTGTACGCATGTTGAACTAGATCTTTGGTGAGCTTGATGGCACTCTGATTATTGCACTAGAGGTTGGTCAGATGTTGGTACTGGAATTCAAACTCTGAAAGGATATATCGAAGCCATAAGGCTTCTTGAATTGCATTTACCATTGCTCGATACTTTTCTTCTGTTGAAGGAAGAGAAATAGGATGTTGTTTCTTACAATCCCAAGTGACAGGTCTAGAACCAAGGCTAAAAACATAACCTGCAGTAGACTTTCAATCATCAAGGTCATCGGTCCAATTCGAATCAGTGAAACCAACCAAAAAAGGAGTCCCCCCCCAAAAAAAATGTAATGTATCCCAAACTAAATTGTACATTGGACATACCGAAGTATTATTTTCTCTTATTTCCAATGGCTTTCATGGGGTTTTTGCATATATCGGACAACAAGACAAACAAGAAAGGAAATATCAGGATGAGTGTGAGTCAAATATAAGAGGCTACCAACTAATTGATGGTACAAAGTGGCATCAACTTCGAGAGTAGTACAGGTGGCAACACGTTTGAATATAGACTAGAAGGGAGAAAGGGTTGGTTTAAAATCTTCCATGTGATAATGATGAAGAAGTTCACAAGCATACTTAGAATGGGAAAGAAAAAATTCTTCCTTGGTTTGCAATACTTGGAGGCCAAGGAAATAATGCAAATGGCTTAATTCTGTCATGTCAAATTTCTCTTTAAGGTTGGATTTCACACGGATTAGAAGTTTAGGGTCACTACTAGTGAGGATAAGGTCATCAACATAAAGAAAAAGGATTATGAGATGGATTCCTACTTTCTTGGTGTAGACCTTAGGGTCATAATGACATCTAGGAAAGCCATTTTCAAGAAGAAAGCTATCCATTTTGGCATGCCAAGCTCGAGGAGCTTGCTTAAGACCATAAAGAGATTCCTTAAGGAAACAAACAAGGCTAGAGTCATTCTGGACATAGATAGAAGGTTATTCCATGTAGATTTATTCTTGCAAATCCCCATGCAAGAAGGCATATTTGACATCCATCTAATGGACCTCCCATTTATGTGAGGCTGCAAGGTCTAGAACAAGGCGAATGGAATTCATTTTGGCTACAAGGGAAAATGTTTCATTATAGTCAATGCCTTCAACTTGAGAGAATATTTTAGCTACTAATCGAGCCTTATGTCTTTCAACACTTCTATCTGATGCATACTTAGTTCTATACACCCATTTACGTATGACAAGATTTCTTCCTTTTGGAAGAGGTACAAGATTCCAAGTATCGTTCACCATTATAGAGAGATACTCTTCATTTATTGTTGTATCCCAATTTGGATGGCCTAAATATTCTGCAAATGTTTCTAGATCACGAGTCTCCGAAACTTAAGCCAAAAGAGAATAGGCTCGCTGAAATTGTGAACGTGTCCAATGTTGATTTGTAGGATCACTGACAAGATCACCAACTTCTATTGAGTTGAACAGACCCATCGGAGAAGTGGTGGTACTGGTGCATGTTCATGTTCAATGGAATCATTTGGAGGAAGGTGAGTAGGTAGAGGTGGGGTTTCATCCTTAGTATCATTATCTAACAAAGAAGAAACTGGATTAGGAACATAATATGGCACAAACACCAAAGATGGCTAGTAGGCCAAAGATGGCACAAACACCAAATTATGCTCACAGGCCAAGATATTTTCATCAAAATTAACATCTCTTCCAATAATAATTTCATTTGAATGATTTTGAAGAAGTTAGTATCCTTTGACATCCTCAAAATATCCAACAACAATGCACTTCTCAATTTTAGGATGTAATGTTTTCCTTTTTTCATCCGGAATGTGAGCCCATGCTACACTACCAAACAAACATAAGTGGCTTACATCTAGCTTAATTTGAGTCCATGCTTCTTCTAGTGTTATATTTTTTAAATCCTTTGTGGGAGTGCAATTTACTATGTAATTTGCACAGTTGATGGCTTCCACCCAATATTGAAGACTTAATCTCCTAGATTGGATCATACAATTATCCGTTTATTTTAATGTGTGATTATTTATCTCAACAACATCATTTTGTTGTGGTATATATGGAACAATATGTTTCATTTGAATTCTCTGTGCATTGCAGTAACTTGTAAATTTGTTGTTCGCATATTCGCATCCATTATCCATTCTTAACCTTTGAAGTTGATGTCTAGATTTTTTTTCTACAAGGGCCTTGTAGGCAAAAAATTTGTCAAAAACTCCACTCTTAAGTTTTAAGAAGTAAACCCAAGTGCATTTGGAGAAGTCATCAATGAAGGTTAATAAATACTTTCACCCAAAGAAAAAAGGAGAAGAAAGAAGACCACACAAATCATAGGGAACAAGATGCAAAGGGGCCAAGGCATGCCAAGAGGCACTTTTTTCAAAACTGTCCCAATGATGTTTTTTAATAACACAACCGACATGAACACCATCTCTGCAAGAAACAAGAGGAAGAATAGTCACCATTTTTTGATTACATAGTTGTTGCAATGAGTGATGGTTTAGATGACCAAAATTCTCATGCCAAAGTTTACTCAAGTCATCGCTATGAGCAACAAAAAATGATGGAAAATATGATGACCCAAAGTTCTCAAACTTTCACAACCTGGTACTATCATCAACAATTCTAGTTGTAGTACATGCTTAGGATCTTTTAAATCCTTGATTACAACTTGGTGAGGTGAAAACTCTACGGTTTTACCTTCACCTGAATGAGTGATCTGATATAGTGATAGAAGGTTGTGGTAAAGACTTGGAACACATAACACATCATTGAAATGAACATTATCTACACGACTATTCTAGACCCTACAACACTAAGAGATTTATCATCACCAACAAATATTTGTTTGGTGTTACATTCATTTAGAGTCAAAAAAATGGCTTTATTCTTAACTCTATGCTATGATGCTCCAGAATAAATAAGCCACTCATTAGAAGAAGACGTAGAAGTTGCATTGAAGGAGAAACCATAAGCAAAAAGTGAATGTCCATGAGAAGAAGAGTTAGAAGAATAATATTCAATATTGATGTTTTGATTCTTCATTGCTTCTTCTAAGGCTTCCATCTTTTTAAAACAATTAGACTCTACATGACCATCTTGCCCAAAAAAGTTGCAATGCTGGTCAATCTTCTTACTTTTGGATTTTTCTTGTTTGTCACCATTGGAGTGGAAGCTAGCTGAGAGGGTTTGGAACCCTTGTTTTGCTTGTTGTTGTGGCAAGGATGTTGATTCTTGGAATTCTAGGATTTATTTTTATGCTGAGTCACTAATTCTTTGTTAGATGTACCTATAGTGTTGATCACTCCAAGTTGTAAAAGATTATCTTTCTCTCGAATAAAATAATCAAAAAAATACTCAAGGTTGGGTTCTTTATAAACACTCCCTAGAGCTTCTTCGGTGGCATAAAAGGTAGATACAAAGACAAAATATGCACTACCAATCTTAGCAATAATAAAATCGATGCATGGGTCATCCTTTAGATCTAGTTTACATTCTATACATAAAAGTATAAGTGTTTTAAACTTAGATAAACAATATTGAATGGACGGAAAATAATTGGGATTTAAAGTCATTAACTGATTTTGAATTTGGTGGGCTCGAATCACATTATGTTTCCTAAACATAGCTTCAAGCTTTTCCCAAGCTTTATTTGGGCCATCAATTCCTTGAAGGTGAAACCATAAGCCAAGAGAGATGGACATTCTGATTTTTCCACGTGCTTCATCGTTCTTATTATCCCATTTGGATTTCTTTTCATTATCATAGGGGGTTTGTTCTTTTCCTAAGGTAATATGGTACAATCCTTTACTTCTGAATACATCCTCCATATGAGATTTCCATGAGAAGTAGTTGGTACTAGTAAGCAAAAGATCACTTTGAGAATCCATATTAAAATATGTAGAAACATGGATTTAAAAGTTGAAATGGATGGTTTGTATGAAAAGATATTGAAAAAGCAGGTCGTTTAAAAAAAAAGACGCTAAAAATGGACTTCGGATGTGAGAGTTATGCCCTTTTGAAAAATAATGTAAAAAATGACCATTGGCGCACAGAGGGAAGACCTGGCATTAAACATTATTTCACCAACAAATCCCAAGATACCGACCCTTTTAGCATCACCCGCAAACAGGTGAAGTCTCACCTGAGCTACCTATGGGGACTGCATGAACCAAGCTTCCACAATCATGGGGGAATATGAGGCATTCATCCTTACTCTTTACTTAACATTCATTCATATATTCTTTGTGAAAAACCATAATAGTACCATAACATATGACATAATAATCCTACTTAACCATTCATCATATGTGTGAAACCATTAGATACATATTCATACTAATCATTAATCATCCATTCTATACGCGCAATGAACAGAAAGAAAAACACATCATTACAACATACACCTCAAAACACAAGGATTTAACATGGTTCACCCCAAACTGGACTATGTTCACAACGACTGGATTCTTATATTATTAATTTATAGTATTCCTTACAATGGGTGTGCAATTCACTCATACAATGATCTTCATTAAAAATACAAACCTGCCCTGTAGTGCACACATACCTCTCCACTGATATTCAACTCAGCTCACTACTCATTTCTCAACAACCTACTCAACTCACTTAGAATTCTCCTCCAAATCTCTCTCTATCCAATGTTCAAGATTCAAGATTCTTGATTCTTGATTCTTCCTTTCTACCCAAGACCCATTACATATTTATACATATATATTAGGGCCTATCCCGTTATGATGTGGACAAACTGTCCCAAAACTCTTAACTAACTTTCGCCTTTCATGCACTAACTCCTAATTGTCTTCCATGCACGCTGCTCCTTTGATAAATTGTTGTGTGATCCGCTCCTGTGCATTTCCCAAAACTTACCCAAAATGGCCTGCTCCAACAGACCCCCAACACTTACATGTGGCTCGTCCCAAGCCACTTTAGGCCTGCTTCCACATCGTCATGAACTTTTGAAAATTTTCTTTAGCAGTCTCAACCTTTCCTTTGACTTTTGTTTCTTGTTGCAAAATTTCCTCTACTAGCTCTACTGTAATAAGTGTCTTCAACTTCTCTTCATTCTCTCGTGCTGCCTGCTTTACGATGCCTCGCGTAGCTACCGGTTCTCCTACTATTCTGAACGCTTCCTCGAGTAATGCTTCTATATTTTGTGTGTGAGCTTGTTTCTGCACCCTCATTTGGTTCATATTTGAGTATAGCTTCTGATTTTCTGTCATTGCAGTCATCATCTCTGCTAGTTCCAATATGGGCATTACTTCCGTAAAGTTTTGTACCTTGTCCTGCACCGTTTGTAAATTTCTGCCCAAGTTCCTATAGTTTTGTATCTTCTATCAACTATGTCCAAACTTTCGTGCTTTCTGCATAAATCTTTGCACATTCAACTTCTAGATTCCTGATATTCTTGGTACTTGGTGTTTGGCACACCTCTAAATCTATAATCTTTGTTTAGAATCCCTAAATGGCTTCACTAATCTTTGTAATTTTCTCTTCTAGGGGGGCGTCTGCTTCTAAAATAACTTATGGAATATGATTATATATCCCCGATACCACTTGTTGCAATCTCTCCATCCTCTACGCGAACTCATCTCTCTCCATCTTAAGTTGATCGCATTCTTCCTACAACATGTCTTTATCTATGACTACCTTTTTCAACTCCATCGATGTTAACACTGCGTGCACTCGAAGTTCCTCCGCCACAATCATCTACAAACCATATAACACTTCTACAGGAAGTTGAGATAACACTAAGTTGATGTGACTAAGTGTCTTTGCTTGCTCCTTCAACTATGTCGCGGGGAACTCTATTTCTCCCGCTACTATTTTCATTACCCAACGCTATCCTGATGTTTCCACTAAGTGGGATGTCATCAGTTGCACCTCAGTCATCTGTGCTATATCTGTCATCTATTCTCTTTCTCTTGGGTTGACAGATGCTAGTCTTGTTCTTTCCAAAATTCGTTATAGTGTGGAAATCTATTCTTGCACCTCTAAGTGCCTTTTTTCTTGCTTCTGTGCTGCTCACTCAAAAGTTTCCTCAATCACCTCCTTCACCTGATCTGCAAGTTTTTCTAAGTCATCCTATGATAGGACCTGGGTGGCCACTTCCTTAACTAATTTCCTCTTGTTTCTTTGTGGTACCGATCTCTCTGTCTCCTATTCATTTCACTTCTTTTCTATCCATGGTACTGTCTTCTGTGTTGTTCTTACGCTATTTATTTCTTTTTCTTTGTCTTCATCATCTCCTATCTCTTTTGTTTCTGGTTGTTGTGTGTCGGGCTACTCTGTTTCTATCGGTGGGATCTTCCACTCAACATCCCAATCTTCCATGATGTTCCCCATCTCTTCTTCAATGACCCTATAATGTGTGGGAAACCATTCCTAACTTGGGTCCTTCTTTGCTTGGCTATACATGTGATGGCACCTTGCCTTAAATCATGCAACTAGTTTTCATGGTTCTACCACATGTGGTAAAATGCATAGTGTTCTCTAAATGCTCTCCTGAATAGTCTCCTTATAGATATAAAAATATATATTGTTATCATGTTGTCTTTCCTTGTGTGCAATATGCCACAAGTTGGCGTATCTTGCTGCTAAGCATGGCTTATTGGTTGCTGACAAAAATTGTCAGTCTTTCGACTCCTTCCAAGCCACTAATGCTATTAGTATCAATAACCATGTGTAATGAAACTCCATACCTCTATCTTGCGCTTCCCACTTCATCTGTATGCCTTCGACACACTTATTTTCCACTGTTATCGCTCATGCTGGCACTTGATCCCTGCGACACTTTATCAACAATTTTCAAGCTAACACTTGCGTTGTAAACTTGACACAATAATTATTAATATTTTTTCAAGATCGATCCTGAACACTCCTCTAAATGTTCCAAACTTTTCTTTCATCTTCTCTGATAATTATTTTTCATTCGACTTGTTTGTAAAAAGTAGTGACATATCCTCCCTTGCTATTGGCAATCCAACTATCTGTGCAATAAATTCTGTGTCAATGGACACAACTCTGTCCATCCATATATATCCACCATGGATGTATATTAACAAAATCTTCACACAGGCGTTTATCTTGTTGCTCCTACCAAAATGTAGGATTTATAAGAAGTTCAATATCCTTGATTTCTCCAATCCTACCACCCAAGTCTTTGGCTCAACTCTAATAATTGATGTCTCTGGATTGATGAATGTCTTTAGGTACTTTCTCGGTGCTAAGTTTGAGAACTTCTTTTCATCTGACAGATCATGATCTACGAACTTCAAGCTCGGTATTACTCCTAGCATATCCCCTTCAACCATTAATCCGGGTGGAATTTTTGGTTCTAGGAGGTCATACTTTGCTTGCTTCTGTAAGTGGACCGGATTTGCTGATGGCTTCCTTGGTGGTATGTAATCCTTCAAAAAATTGGATTGAATCACCTCTGACGCATATGTTCCTGAAGTCTCTTCCTATACCGGCACTACTGCTGGCCTATTTCATTGTTTCTTCAACTGTGACACTAATGCTGCAACTACTTTGGGTGGCACCAAAGCTCTTTGCAACTTTTCTTACTTGGCTCTACTTGCGTTTGCTCGAATATTTGTTCTTCACTGCTCTCTATGAAAAATATGAATAAAAATAACTTCTGGTTGTCAACCTTTCAACTTCTCTTATCACCTGTCTCCAACTATTTCTATTCTTGGCGCCCAAACCCGCTGTCCAATCTGACTGTACTTCACATTCAATTCTTTCCATATTCTGTAACAAGTTTGGATTATTCTGCGGATCATGGTCTAGATCTTTCTAGTCTAGCATGATCTCGGTGCCACTTTCCATTAATGACTAAGTGTCTCCACTACTTTTACCTCATATTCACTCTTTAATTCATGTCCCATCAAGTTTGATCTTTAATGCCTTGAACCGTCTTCTACGTGGATCTCCAACCTTGCCTTCTTTCTTCATACTCTCTTTCGCCTTTCTGTGTAGGTCACCTTCCTCTTTCTTGTTTGCATCATTTTCTTCAACCCTTCAAACTCCTTTATTGTTTTTCTTCTTTTCATTTTTCTTTTTATAATACACTATGATACAAGTACTATGGTACACATATTGCACGCTGAGACTAGTGTGTAGAATCCCAATTGTCCCTATATAGTTTCAAACGACTACCGTTAACCAATCCTTCCACAAATTCTCCATTCAGTTTCTCCAACTGGACAACACTTTCATCTGTCACAAACTTGATCACATATGGGCCTAACCAATGCATCTGGAACTTCACTAGCTGCTACAAAAACTTGCTGTCGTAAAGTAACAATAAGTCTCCTGTCTGAATATTTTTCCATTTATTGTGCCTGTCATGCCAATATTTCTTGTGTGATTTCTACACTTGTTGATGGAAACCTACGACAAATTGGTCTTCCTTGAGTTCTACTAGTTATGATAGTCTTTTCTCCATTGTGCTAAAATCTGTAAGTTGTGCCATTGCAACAATGCACATAATTGGTACAATAAACTCCATAGGCATCACTGCTTCTTGACCATACATTAATCTAAATGGTGTCTGTCTTATCAACTTC
>JZKD02S2127557.1:8255-23087 GCA_000966675.3 Picea glauca
TTAAAGGGGGTAAAGTAATGAGGGAGATAAATTAAGTGAAACCCATGGATTTTAAATTATAAAGAAGAATTAAAATTATTAAAGTGTGGGAGTATAAAAGTTAGGATTTTAGAAACACAATGAAAGGTTTAATGAGTGCATTTATCTTTTTGGGTTTTAGAAAAATAAAAAAATATAAAATAAAATAAAAAAATAAATAAATAAATGAAGGAAAGGAACAATTAATAGAAATAAGGAAACTTGTAATAAAGAAAACTTAATAAAGGAAAGTAAGGGAACATAGGGTAAAAAGCAAAAAGGAATCAACAATTAAGAAGTTACTACAAATCAGCAACTTCGTTTTAGGAAAGTTATTAAAAGCTGAGAGGGGATCTAGGAACCCTAGGAGTAATTTTAGGAGCGACTATAGGAGGGGTGAGGGAAATGAGTCTTTTATTTAATTTAAAGAAAATAATTTTGGAGAAACATGGGGGATGAGTGACACTTGGAAGACATAGAATTTTTAGAGGTTTGTCATTAAAAATTAAATTAATAATGATTTAGGGAAAGTAGGTGGGTCTCAAATTCTATAAAAGAAGGGAAAATTGGAGGAAGAAGGGAGGAACGGTTAGCATAACGTTACGCTGCCGGATTGTGGCTTGACTGTTTGCTTGTGAGGAGTTGGGAATTTCTCAGCTGTGTTTGGAGTGGTAGCTCAGCCCTGGAGGCGAGCTGAGAAGCTAGTCTTGTCTCTGGATCTTGTGGGGCCCCTTTGCGGCTCGGGGGGCTAAGGGGGAAGCAGAGTACCCCTAGCGATTGGCTGGGAAGTACCAGTGAGCTTTCCACGGTCGGAAAGCAGGAGCGGCAAGGAGCGCGGGACATCAAGCGAGGCGCAGACTTCAATCAAGGTGGTCGAAAGGGAAAAGGTACGCATGTTATTTGGTATTAGAATGCTTGGATGTAATTCTGTTGTAATTCTAGACTGTATAGAATCATTCTGCTGTAATTCTGGACTGTGCAAATGTAAATGATGGTGCCAGAATGTGTAATTTTTAATATTTGTTGTTCTGGAATCTTGACTGTGGGTTGTTTTTGGGGCGATCAATTCTGTGGGAGTTCTCTTTATTTACTATGGGCATTCCGTGGTGGGCATTTCATTTTATAAATTATGGTCATGTCTTTTAAATTTACTGTCATGCAATTGCTTAAACTACTGTCATTTCGTGGGTGTCTCCTGGCAAATCCATTTTTATCTCTGGCAAATTGTTTTATCTTCTGGAAAAACGTTTTAACCTGGCAATCCATCTCATCTCTGGCAATTTGTTTTATCTTCTGGTAAAACGTTTTAACCTGGCAATCCATCTCATCTTTGGCAAATTGTTTTATCTTCTAGCAAAACATTTTAACCTGGCAATCCATCTCATCTCTGGCAATTTGTTTTGTCTTCTGGCAAAACGTTTTAACCTGGCAATCCATCTCATCTCTGGCAATTTGTTTATCTTCTGGCAAAACGTTTTAACCTGGCCATTCGTTTTATCCTGGCAATTCGTGGTGTCTTCTGGCGTTTATCTTCTGGAAATGCGTTTTACATTTGTTTATGGGCGTTTTTTTATTTATGCTGTGGGCGAATTCCTCCCTGTGAGCATTTAAAATCTCAGTGGACATTTTTCCATTTTCCGGTGGCCGTTTTTAATCAGTGTGGGTGTTTCCCATTTGCCTGAGGGCGTTTTAATCTTGTGATGGCATTTTTCAATTGTCGGTGGGCGTTTTAATGATTTTTGGGCATTTTTAATTATAGCCGGGCGTGTTAATTATTGCTGGGTGTTTTAACTATTGCTGGGAATTTTAAATATTGTTGGACAGAGTTTTAATTTCACCTTTGCATTGGCTGTTGGGACAAAACCTTAAATTACACCTGTGTACGTATTTATATCAACGAAAAACATCTTAGCACATCGATCCAATTTTTAATTGCTCCTATGTATGCAGTATATGCTTGCATATTTGATTTTTCTCTCACTACAGCGAGTTAACTCCTCCTGTACATGTGGAAAATATTCTTCTTGTTTGATTCACTTTGCTTGAAACATGCCAACATTTATGCTGAAGGTGTAAGTACCTGGAGATAAAACTAAATGTTTGCACCTTCGAATGCTGACCATTCTGATTTGTAGATTTCCTTAACAACAAAACAAGAAGAATTTAGCAACACTCTTCATATGCAACCATATTAAGAACGTTTCTAAGTTAAAGCAGTTAAAATTCGATTATTCCTAACATGGCACTATTCTCTGGCATTGATACAGTGCCCAACAATAAATAAATAATAAAATAAAAACGATTTTATTAATTTAGGCTCGTGATTTCTTTTATAAATTTAAACAAATGCTAAAACTGAAGGTTGCAGAAAAAGGCACCAAAACTTGTCATTTCAATTTCTATTTTAGCTTGCTAATCTGACAAACTACAAAAGAATTATGCATTATAATAAGTGTTAAGTGTCTTTGCAAAAATGCTTTCTTCAATTGTAGCTATTGACTTGCCCCTGTTATTTGATTAATCAATGAGTTGAAATTTTGGATATAATTCATTTAATGCTGTACATTTTTTTTTGTCTACTGAAGCTCAAAACGGGCAAGCCTCTTGCTTGACCACTCTTTGGATCCTAACCATAACAATCATGATCTACATGTACTTAAGTTACAAAATAACATCAAACCTAGGGGGACTAATGTTACTCTACATAACAGAAGTCAACAAAGTAAGTCTGGTCAATGGTTCACACATGGTGATTGTCAACAACAGGTGCCCATTCTAAATCCAATATAACAATCCATACATTCAACATAGGCCCTAATGGCTACAAGCAACCTCAATAAATGTAATATTTATTTAGGAACCTTAATGATGTATAAACTGTAATGATGTAAAGTTATAATAAATGTAGTTATTGTTTTTCTATCATGCTGTATGCGTTGATTATAATGGAGACTCCCAGATTTAAAAGGATGAATGGATCCTTGATTATGATGATTGATTAAATCGTGCACCTGGAATTAAGTAGGAATTGTTTATATCTTCAATTTAAGAAGGAATTACTCATGTATTCAATTAAGAAGTACTCCTTGATACTAGTTAGTGGTTGCACTTTATGGGGGTAAAGCAATTTTAAAATTTTATTCCATTTATGTAAGGGTAATATATGTCGTTATAAATTAAGGTGCAAACCTTAGTGTTAGGTATTTTATGAAAAATAATGGCATTATGGACTTATCTTAATACGATTAAATATTTGGTTATTAATGAGTTTAGATATAAGGTCCTTGAACCAAGCACCTTGAACTACTAAGATTATATTTGGGGAACGTGCACTTACTTAAATTTACATTCTGTTATGGTTGGCCGAGTATCTCGTCTACTAATGGAGTTCAAATGGAATAATTGGTCTATGATTAAAGTTTTGAGTCCCAATAGTGGTTGGTCGATGTCGAAATCCTTCTGACTTGCGTCTCCCGTAGAAGTCGTGGTTGTCCTCGATTTTTGCAATGCTTGATCATCTTGCTTGCGTCTTGTTCTAGGTCGGGTTACTAGTTTCTGCTTGAGAAGTCGACCAGGAGTCTGTCTAATCTTCTTTCGAGAAGACATAAGACTAAAAGCCCTGCTTTTCTGTGCAGAAATAGTAAACTCTACTGTTGGATTCTTCCATCTGTGATTGTACTGTACTTAACTCCTGGTGTCGTTGTTTGCTTACAACTACTAGTTGTACACCTTATGTCTAGGGGCATTTATTGCTGTTGTCACTGTTATATGTCGGGATCGTCTTGTTGTGTTCGTCTTGCTTGCATCTTGTTCTAGGTCGGGTTACTAGTTTCTGCTTGAGCAGCTGGCCAAGAGCCTGTCTAATCTTCTTTCGAGAAGACATAAGACTAAACACCTTGCTTTCCTGTGCAGAAATAGTAACCCTAGCACCATGGATTCTTCCCTCTGTGTTCTTACTGTGCACCTCCAGTATGTCTTAATGATTGTGTTGTCGCCTTATGCCTATGGTCGTATGTTGTTGCAGTTACTCGTTGTGTGCCTTCCGTATTCTTGTGCTGAACATCGTGGTTGCGTCTTGTTGGTTGTTGAGTGGCGACATAGAGTCAAGTGTGTAGTTACTTCTACACGCGCGCACACACCTTACACAAAAAAAAAATTTGCACATGTTACTAGAATGGTTGTCGTAACGAGGAGGATCCTTACATTTGGAAAAGTATCCATGTCATTATTATTTTATGCATACATATAGAGATGTCATGATCTAAAAAGACAACTTAGATCTTGGAAATCAAGACATTTTACCTATGGATATGAGGAGTCAATATCCAACAACAAGGATCATACTCAAGCCAAGTAGTGGGTCATCCTTGTCCATGGAGATTGACCCCCATCCATATACACTTGGTTGTATATCAATTATGGTAGGTTTCCACCACTATTGCATTGCTTGGGATTGGGAGGATTTTTACCTAAAAAATGGAGAGATCTAAGATCAAGGACTTCAAAGGGAAACACAAAGGAGGCTAGATATGGTACGTTTCTCAAGGTTCATGAACAACTCTACTAGCATGGGATCATATACTATCAAATCTATGAGAATGGGAAGATCATGCATGAGTGTTTGTAAGGGGTTCCATTCTCACTGTACATGGAGATCCTACCCAACAATCAAGCAATGAGCGTAGATGAACTATTTCCATTGCAACTTTTCTGAACTAGATAGAAATCTGCAAGTGTGGATTATCACATATTAGTGCTCTATAAAACTAGGTAGACTTTCTAACAAGCATAAGATTGCTAAAAAAATGCTCATTTCTTATTTTCCAAAAAAAGAACAAGACTTCTATTCTAGCAACATACAAAATTGCTCCAAAAACAATAGCCTGAGGAGGATAGAATTCCAAGTAAAATGGGAGGGGATGATCTGAATTCAAGGTTTATATGCCTAATCCCAGGCTCACTGAGCATACTCATGTAACCCAAGAGTGTTTTATCATTTATTTCCATCCACATATTGATCACTTTGGTTGAGGAAATTCTAGGTGTTGTATATATGGTGTGCACTATGATATGTGTGTTGTATATATTTATGAACCATGATAAATCATATATATAGTTAAAGGTTTCTTGTTTTTCCTGTAATTATAAAATAAGGGAAGTAAAACAACATAGCTACTTACAAATTGTTCAATTAACCCTTGATACTCCAACATATATTCAGAATCCATTATTAATTAATGTCAATTAGATGTTAAGATGGATTTTTTTTGTATTTTAGCACCTATTAAAAACATCCATGGATGATTGTAAATAAATTAAAATATAAATATCACAACAAATATGAAATGTTAAGTAAGGAAAAGGCATGTACTCATAAATTTTGCAATCGACCCTCTTTTTCCTTGCCGTCCCATCTTATGTGTTGAATGGGTTCCATTGTATTTTCTTTTCCACAACAACAAAACAATTGAAAATTAATATTTCATGCAATAATTCAACCCTCTAATTACACATAAAAAATCAATGATTACTTGAGACTATGCGTGCTCTCACTTGTAAATCCTAGTTGCTCGTAAACGATCAAAATGATGGATTCTAGTTCCCAGGGGGGGGGATCCCCCTCCTGAAATTGATTCTACAACTTTAAACATCATGGTCATTGCTATGATTTCAAACTCAAAAGGTCAACCCACACAATTTTTCAAAAGGACTGAGAAAATTCTAGAAATTCCTATTCCTAGAAAGAACACCTCTTAGATGGATCTATCTATGGTAGAACATAGAATTATTGGCGAATTCATTGGTTTGTATCCATCCCCTAGGGAAATCAATATTTGGATTCAATGAAACTTGCAAGTTCACCTCAAGGGGAAATTAACACATTTCTTTTGTGGGTGTACATACTATGTGTTCCTTTTCCAATAAAAATAGGACAAAGAATCAATCTTCAAACTTTACCATACTTCATGGGAATGAGAGGAATGTACATGAATCGGTCTATGTCCCAATTCAACCCAAAAAATGACATCCCTTCTTTTGTTGCAGTCTGGGTAGGATCCCTCTCTATGTATTCACTACTAGAATGTTGAAACACTAAAATAAATCAACAATACCCTTGGGGAATACATCAACAAAACCACTCCAAAAGAAGGATTTTTTTCTTGTACTAGAATACGTGTCAAAGTTGATTTGGAGAGAGGGATTTCTGAAGAAATATTATTAAATTTGGAAAACTGGAGACATGAGCAACCTTTGGATTACGAGAAGTTTTCTTTCAAATGCAAAGTTTGTCATGAGTATAAACACTTTGTGAAAAATTGAAAGAAGGTGATACAATAGGCAACATAGGTACACGAGTCTTAGGAACAATGAAAAATTATTAAAAAAAAAGATGAACAATAAGAAAATAGCCACAAGGAAGAATGTGCAATCAAACCCTTCAACATAAGGACAAGGGACATGAATAGAGTTTCAAGAAGGAAATCAAAACAATCAACCAACACAGTGCAACCCAAGTTCAAGGTGAATGAATACTTTTGCACCCTTAACAAAATCCCCAAGGAAAACCTAGTTGGAAGAGCCCAATAGTTTAGTAGTACTCTTTCTTGAATAAACTAATATAATGGAAAATTTAGGTATGGGAATCATACAAACCATTGAATATACACCAAATATTCTAGGAAACATAGAGATAAATGACTTAGGTGATTCAAAAGAATATTGGGAAAATGAACCAGTGTTGGGAAATGAAGAATCTCAAAAAGCAAAGAAACAAAGACATAGATAAATAAAGAGAAACCACATGTCAGTACATGAATGAAAATAAGGAGGGAAGAATAATTATAGGAGGAAGTAGAGAAATAAGACGAAGATTCAAATGAAAGAATGTGAAAGAAAATTGGAAGGAAGGAAGTCAACCAAAAAAATCAAATAGGAAGTAGCAACCATGGACATTATCTTGGGTACACAGGGAAATATTGACAAAAATATAGTTTGAATCTCAAGGAAAACAAAAAAAAAGGTATGTCAACACTGTCCCATGGAAGTGCCTCAAAAACTTACAACAAATAATGATAATTCTCTCGTAGAATTGCAGAGGGTGTGGAAGTAAGTTTAAATAATAATATTTGAGAGACCTTATCAAGTCAACAAAACCTTCAATCCTCTTGCTTCAAGATATGAAGCTGGAGGAAACGGTTGCAATCCATATATGCAAGAAACAATGGAAATATAGTGATGGTGTTACAGTGAGATCGCAAGGAGCTTCAAGTAGTATTTTCACCATTTGGAATAATTCCATGGTCAAACTGGTAAATTCGTTTTTCTCCTAGCACCAAATAATTACTTTTTTTATTCATATTCAAATAGGAAAACAGTTCAAGGTGGTCAATGTTTATATGCCACTAGCCTATAGAGATAAGGAAATATGTTGGAATTCTTTGACATCACTCCAAATTTCAGTTGAGGTTCATAATAACATTGTAGGGGATGATTTCAATGTCATCTTGAGAAACAAAGAGAAAAGAGGAGGCAATATTATCTGTTATCCATTTTGAGAAAGAATGGAGGATTTGATGGATGACTAGGAGCTGGTAGATATGAGACCATCCAAAGGAAAGTACACATGGTCAAATAAAGAATTGGTCTAGGGTATATCACAACAAGGATTTACCATTTTCAAGTGCATAGTGACATCTTGTCTCATGATTATAACATCTCTTCAAAAATCATTCCCTCAACCATTTTAGATCACACACCCATTTTACTAGTGTAGGAAGAGCCGCCAGATTATGGTCCCCTCCTTTTTAGATTCAACCCTTTATTGTTATACGAAGAAATATCTATGAAAGTCATCATACAAGCCTAACACACATGGATTGTAGGTTCCCATATCTATGTTTGGGATTATAAGATAAAATTAGTCAAGATGGCTCTCAAAGAATGGCTTGGTAAAACACACTTGTCTTCTTCCCCAAGAAAAGAAACCCTCATATCTCAGCTCCTTATGGTTCAAACTAAATTAGAATAAGAACAAATTTTTAAAATAATTGATGTGCTCGTTTTACCATAGAAAATATCACAATATTGTTACCCAACCATAGGCATGCATCCACCCCCAAGAACCTTTAACCTTTGACAGAATTATTCCAGAAAGCTATACTAGAACCAATAGATAAACCCTAGCTGCTAACTGTAACAAAAACTCAATACAAGTAGAGTGCTCCTTCTCCAAGGGTAGCGCACAAGATAGAGTCTCCATATCCATAGAACAAGTACTATACACAACTGCAACAACTATAGTTGTACTACTCTCTCAAACTTGCACCATACTTAGCTAGTACATCACCAAGAATATCACCAAGAGTATCACTTGATAGTGCTAGAGAGAGACCAAGACCAAGAGATGACCATACACCCTTATTCCTCCTTGCAACTGCAACTCTCCACAATACTTTCACTCTAACTGGGTGTACAAATGAGCTAAAACTTACTCTATTTATATTAATATGTCCAATGGCTTTTCTAGCTGGGCCGACCTGACTTTATGGTAAATATATTCTATTTCTTTTTTTCCACGTGGAGCCGACTTGTCTTTCTGGAAGATAATATTCTAATATTATTTATTTTTCTAGGTCGACTTGTATTCTAGGGTTTTCACACATATTTTTAGGGTTTCCCTTGCTTCCAGAATATTCCATTATAGTCAAATATTACACATGGAGTCTAATACCTCCCATAACTACCATAACATCAACACTCCCTCCTAACTAGGGAGGTATTAATGATAATGGTCTTGAGAACACACACACCTTTATGTCGGTATCATCATCATAGCCACATAGGCTATCTCATGATCATGTAGATAAATTCAAGAGTATTATCATCACTATCAATATCATTTGATAACATCCCAACATCAACATACATCATCGTTTGCATCATCTCTTTAGGCCATACTCCATCTGAGTAATCAAGCATGATGTTGAATAAGTCATGTGTTGAACTCAACGCACTCAGCTAAGTGTCTCGCATGAGTCACCCACTCAACAAAGTGATATAGGGACCATTCTTCTAATCTAGACATACGTCCTAGAAGAGTAGTTGTCCCAATAGATGTTGAAACCCCCGCACTGGGCTACAAGGACCATTCTTCTAATCCAGACCTATGTCCTAGAAGAATGTCATTCCTCCCAGATGCTAAAAGCCATGCCATGGGATACACAGACCATTCCTAAAAGAATGTCAGACTCAAACTATTTTCTAATCAGGTCATATGTACTATAGACATCAATCTTTATCCATATTCCTTAGAAAATATCAGTCTCGTATCAAACACCCTAATTGGGACATCATGTCCTTAGAGGCCAAACTGTTCAACCTGATTGGGCCAATAGATGTGCCTTAGGAGAATATCAATCCTGAACCATTTTCTTAATCGGGCCACAATCTGTTCCTTAGGAAAATACCAGTCCATAATACGTCAACAATTTGTCAACCTGGACCATTCTCAATAGGGAGAATGTATGTACACCAACAATCTGTTCTACTTGGACCATTCTCTGCCTAGAGAATCCCTGTCCACCATCACACTAACTATCCATCTAGCTAGAAATCATATCCAACACTACTGGTAGTCTCCATGGAAATCAGATAGTGGCATACAACTGCTACAATGCCATCCAATAGAACACAAATGTTTCTATCCATAGTAGTATACAACTATTTCCCAGTTGTACACAACCACTCCTAGTAGCACACAACTACTAACCAGTGACACACAATCACTATTGGTGGAACATATCCATCACAATATCATACACCTACTTTCCAGAGACATACAATCTCCACAACAATCAAATCATATCATCTGATATCATCCTGCATCAACAATGCAATCAACTACATCACCTCTAAGTTGTACTAGCATGATGCAAATGCATAATATCTAAGCCATACTGGCATGATCTAGAGTATCATCTACATCATATCTAAGCCATACTCGCATGAAATATCTAGCATGATGTCAATACATCATATCTAAGTTTTATGCTACCTCTAAGTTGTACTTGCATGATGTAGATCAATGCCTCACTGTGTCACCTCTAAGCTGTATGATCATCTCTAAGTCATAATAGCATGACATATCTACCATGATGCCAATGCATCATATCTAAGTCTTACTAGCATGATCATATCTAACATGACACAAACCCCCTACATCATATCAAGATGTATGGTCATCTCTAAGCCATACTAGCATGACATATCTAGCATGATGTCAATACATCATATCTAAGCTATATGTCACATCTAATATGTACTCGCATGGCCATGTCTAGGATGATGTGACTCACCAACATCATCTCTAAGCTATACTAGCATGATGTAAATACATCATATCTAAGCTGTATGTCCACCTCTAAGTTGTACTAGCATGATGCTCCTCAAGCCACTGTATCAACAAATCTAATCGTCTGTATCATACCTAAGTTTTACTAGCATGATTATATCTAGCATGATGCAAGAATCATATCTAAGTTGTACTAGTATGATACAGATCCACAGGTCACTGAAAGTCCATGATGCCACACATAAATGCTCCCTCCCAACTGAGGAAGTCATCTCCTCCCTTTCAACCAAGAGATAAATCTCCACGAGCCCCATCTTGTCCCTCAAGTATGCAAAATTTATCTTGGAGAAAGGCTTGATCAAAATATCTGTAGTCTGCTAATCTGTGGAGATATGATGGAGAACCACTTCTCCCCTCTATACTTTATCACGAAGAAAATAGTACTTGATCTCAATGTGCTTCGACCTGTCATGGAACACTAGGTTCTTTGAGAGATTCACACAACTCTGGTTATCACAATATATCACATTTAAATCCAACACCTAATCAAACAGTCCAAAAATCATCTTACAAAGCGACACTGCTTTTGTACAAGAATCACATGCTGCAATATACTATGCCTCTGCAATGCTTAGTGCAGCATAATTCTATTTTCTGCTAGCCCATGATATCATAGTAGATCCCAAACTAAAACACATACCATAAATATTATTCCTGTCATCTGCACTCTCTGCCCAAGCTAAATCAGTAAATCCATGCAATTGTATATCAATGTTTGATTAATATCTCAAACCATAAGTTATCATCCCACGAAGATATCTCAAGATATGCTTTGTAACTATCCAATGCTCTTGTCTAGGTTTCACCTGGAACTGACTCAACATGTTCACATCAAAGCAAATTTCTAGCCTAGTATTCACCAAATACATCAAGGATCCAATCAACTGTCGGTACAGGGACGAGTCTACTGAATCAGAATCAAAATCTCTCAACTTCCTCAAATCTGTTACCATGGGAGTTGTCATGGATTTTAAATCCATCATCCCAAACTTCTAAAGGATCTTTACAACATACTTCCCTTGTCCTAGGAAGACTTCACCACGCTTCTACCATACTTCTAATCCCAAGTAATAGTGCATGAGGCCAAGATCCTTCATATCAAATTCAGTGGCTAGCTCCTTCTTACACTGAATAATGAGAGGCTCTGCACCTGTTAGGAATAAATCATCAACATATAATGGCATAATCATAGGTTCATTATTCACAACTTTGTAATAGATATTTGGATCGGAATGACTCTTGGGAAATCTAAGTCTTGTCAAGTAGCTATAAATGCATGCATACCAAGCTCTTGGAGATTGCTTGAGTCCATACAAGGCCTTCTTGAATCTACATACCTAGGTTTCTCTTGGGTGTACCTAAAAACCTTGTGGTTTCTTTATGTATACCTCTTCCTCAATTAATCCATTGAAAAAGACGATCTTTACATCCATCTAATGTAAACTCCAACCCATGGATGCTGCTAGAGATATGATGGATCTGATAGATGTATATCTAGAAACCAGAGAAAATGTCTCATCATAATATTCTCCCTCCTGCTAGGATAAACCTCTAGCCACAAATATTGCCTTGTATTTATTGATACTTTCATCCACTGCATGATTTATCTTGTAAACTCATTTCATACATCGTTTTTCATGATTTATATTCTTCCATTACAACTTCCTTCTATTGTTTCTTCTTGACACCTTATTCAAAGGTGGAGGGTTCTATAACTGTAATATGGTTTTGACTTCTTTCTTTCTCTGAAATTTCTATCTGGAGCATTATTGGCCCTTGACCAAGTTTTGAGGAAAACTTGGTCATATTTGACCATTTTTGGACTTCGACAGCCTGTCAAAGATGGAGCACCAGGCGAAGCAGAGATCACGGGATCTCAGTCCACTTTTGGGCCCTTTTAGAGTTTTGGGTTAATGTAATGGGAAAGGGATGTCGGCCCATGGAGTTACCCATGATTAGGCCCACTTTTGTAATGTATAAATAGAAGGATAGGCAATGTAAGAAGTAGTAGATGTGATTGCTTAGTACAATTGGTAGTGCATCTATGTGATGTTGAATAAGTTCTATGTGCGAATTGTGTAAGGCTTGCAAGGCTAGGTGCAAGTTATTGTGAGGTTGCTATAAAAAAGCTAAGTGCTATAACGCGCAAGGAAGAAGGATCTAGCGATTTGCGCAGATCTTTTGTCCTATGCGAAGAAGGGTTTTGGAGGCTTTGTGCTTGTAA
Source organism: Picea glauca (assembly GCA_000966675.3). Taxonomy (NCBI): domain Eukaryota; kingdom Viridiplantae; phylum Streptophyta; class Pinopsida; order Pinales; family Pinaceae; genus Picea; species Picea glauca. Next base: position 20,909 of record JZKD02S2127557.1, read on the forward strand.
CAAATTGAAGATGATAATAAAGAAGAAGATCTTATGGACGTAGCCCCAGGGTGGAGGTGAACCACATAAATCTGTGTGTTATGCTTTGTGCTTTGATTCAATGTGTTTTTGCTTATGTTATGTGGTTTTATATATCCACTTATGCTCTATGCTTCTTAGATATATATGATTGTTAGATCTGATATGTATGAGGATGCTTAGTGCTGATCTACTGGATCTAATCTGGGTTACTATGGTTAAGTACTAAAATATTGTAGATCTGAGTGTACATCGCGATGATCTGTGCTATCTACAAAGTAAAATAAGGGTTGAATATTGACGAATGATCGATGTTAAGTTCTCTGTAAATGATATAATCACATATCTGTGTCCCAGCTAAGGTTGCAGACACCTGAGTCTTGCAACCACCCCTGCCTCTACCTCGGGTGACACTTCATCTGCTTCGCAGGTGTTGCCAAAAGGGCTGGTAGTTAGGGATTTGTTGGTGCGCTCTTGAGCATTGAACCCTGGGTTTGCCCCTTTGCCAACAAATGGTTCTGTTGTCAGGACCTGAAACTATGATTGCTGGGAAATGAGGAAGAAGAAACTTTGTGCAAAAGAAAGCTCCGTGCATAGATCTGTTGCCCTGGTGAGCAACTTTTTACCCTATCTGTGAAGCTTGGTGCCAGGAATAAGGTCAGATCTGAAGAAAGGAAGATTAGATATGAAGGAAATAAGTGAGATCTAAATGCTCTGTGCTCTAAGAAAAGTAAAAGTAGAAATTTCTGAAAGAAAGAGGTCAGATCTGCAGAAAATAGGTAAGATCCGTGCTCTAATAAAGGTAAGAATAGTCAAAAGTTCTTAGATCTGGAAGCTTTGTGCTCTGTAGAAGTAAGATAAGTGATTTTTTTTTTTCTTTTCTTTTCGAGAGAGAGAGAGAGAGCATGGATCTAGGTATGTTTGATAGATTATGTCCTAGCTTAAAAACTAGGGCATTAATAGATGAAATAAATTTTGATATGAATAGATCTGATATGTATAATGATAAATATGTTATACCTATGCATAGAAAGAATGTCTGGACTAACAAATGGATGCAAGATCCTAGAAAGAATTTTCTGCAGGTTAGCTATCACGATCCTAGTGCATAGTACAAAAGAGGCTGGGGATCATTTAAAATAAAGCGAGGATTAATCCTATGTTATAGTTGCAGAAAACCAGGCTATCTAGCTAAGGAATACCCTGGTAGAAGACCTAGTTGTCTCTGTTGCAAAGCTAGGTACCATGAGGTATTGGATTTCCCTAGAATGATTGCTAAGCTTGAAAGGATAAATCTAAATCAAGAAGACCATAAGGCAGATCCAGAAAAGGAAGAAACCCAACAAGAATCAAAGAAAGTATTAATACAGATGAAAGAAACCCTCAAGGAACATAAAGTTGTCAGATTACCAGATATCTTCAAAGAAAAGGAGCAAGTCGAAGAAATAATAGGGGACTTCAACATTGACTGTATTCTTGATGAAGAAACATAAGTGAACATTATGCCATAAAGAACTTGGGAATCTATAGGGAAGCATACCATGATTCCTTCGTTGGGAGGAATAGGACTATTCAGAGGAAAACTGATGATGTTATGCGGAAAACTCACTCAGATACCTATGACAGTCAATGGAACTTCGACAAAAGAAGATTTTGAGATTATCAAATTCATTGAGGGAAACGCCCCATTTACTATGCTACTCGAAAAACCTTGGATTAAAAGAGATCAAGACATAAAGAAGGAAGAAGAAGAGGTTTTAGAACAACAGAGACATGAGTTAAAAGATTTCATGACTAAAAGGATCACACAGTTGATAGAAGAACAAGAGAACCGCTTGAAGCCATATGAAACTAGAAGACCAGATGTCGAGGCCAAGGCTACACAAAAGGTTGAAATTTCTACCCCAGACAAAGAAGACGTGATATACCTAAACCCTAGGAGAGAATCTCACCAACACGAAGTGACTATGTCCAAGGAAAATAAGAATCAAAATGGGAAGAGAATCACCAAGACGAAGCTCATTGGAAAGAAGGCTAGAAAGATAAGTGTTTGCACCCTTTTCGTCGATGTGTGAGCAAAAAGTGAGTGCTTACATGCCTAGTTGGGCTCTGCTAGTCATGACAGCTGTATGGTAAAAGGTTAGAAAGAAACAACTAAGCT
>JZKD02S2127568.1:0-23961 GCA_000966675.3 Picea glauca
TGAAGGAGATGTTGAGATAAAATCATATGCAAGAGAATTTGGTGACTCCATAGAACCCAAGTGTTGAGAACACTAATCAAGGAACTAATAGAATATTTTTTAATCCTACGAAGGTCTACAAGATAATATCTCCTCATAATTCCCCTATAGTAAAGTATTTATTTGCTTAAAATTGACTTTATTTATCTCCAATGGCTTTGCAAACATGGGATATTAATGCCTTCAAGCCTTTAGATGTGTCCATAATCCATGGGTATCCTCATGCTATGCAAGACAAGTTTGATAAATGGTTACCCAAATTTCTTGGTAATAATGCCATCTCTATTGAAGAACATATAGATACCTTTTATACATATTTTCAAAATCATCCCCTTAATAATGATGTTGAAGATGTGGTCATGAAACTCTTTGTCGCATCTCTAGTAGAAAATGAAATAAAGTGGTACAATAACCTTCCTGATAAAATTATTAAGACTTGAAGAGCATTTCATGATTCCTTTAGGAAAATGTGGGGCACATAAAAGTATGGTAGATTTTTTTAGTGAAATTTAATGAAATGAAGAAGAAGGAAAATGAATTAGTGAAAGAATTTGATATAATATTTGATAATTTAGTTAAGAAAATTATTGATGAAGTTATCCCAAAGGATGGTGTTGTCCTTCTCCAATACACAAATTAAATTATTTTGAAGGGAAATGTGGATTTATTCTTAGGGACAAGTATCCAAAGACACTTATAGAATTGCAAGAACATGTTGTTAATATTGAGGAAAACCTCTTGGCTTCTAAGGTAGATCATTTTCATGTCCCTTTTTCTAAAGATGATACCAAGTCTACGACTTTGAGTAATAAAAAACCGACCCAATATCCTATGACACTTTTGGCTTGGAGACTTGAGCAAATGATGATTGAATTTATGAAAACTTAGAATAGTATTATGAACAAGGTGCCTCACCTAGAAAGAGATCAACAAAAAAGTTTTCCTCCTAGACATCAATACAAAAATAATTGAAAACAAAGAGGAAACCAAGGAGGGAGAACTAGGTCCCCTAATGAGAAAAGAGTCCCTAACATCATTTCATCTACTGACATGATTAATCAAGAAGTTATCTCTTGGTGTTTTCCTTGTGGTGATTCTCATTGGGAATATGAGTGCCCTAGATTTAATAATAATGGTGATAATGAGGACCCTAACAATTGTGAACACATGAATTATATTTATAAATTATATCCCATTTACACCATATCGTCCTAAGAATATTACATTGTTATCTTGGAAAAAATTGAGTAAAGAAAACAAGAAGCTTCTATAAAGGCTAAGTTAGATATTTTAAACCAAATGGATGGGGAATATAAGGAAAGGATTAGGAAAAGAGAATACTTGACTTATTATGTCAAAAAAAAAGGAGCCTGAGACTTCTCCTAGTGATCCCAAACGACCTCAAAAATTATCTTTTCCATTGGATACTAATGCTTCCCCTCAACCAACTTTTCCCAAGAATGATAAGATAGATTTGAATATTGATATGGCTAATGTCTTGGCAAATGTTAATGTAATTGTCCCTCTTACTGAGATAATGGATATTCCTTCTCTAAGGGATGGAGTTTAGATATTATTAATTATTCAAGATGACTTCGAGGATCCTCTTGTAGTGTTACAAACCATGAATTATGACCATAGTAAGGAGGAACATGCACCTTTTTTCATCTCTTTGGTAGTAAATGATCTCTTTCTTCACAATTGTATGCTTGATTTTGGGACCTCTACCAATGTTATGTATTTAAAGGTCATGAATCAATTGGGTTTGAATATCACAAGACCTTATAGGAATGTGTGTAGAATTATTACAAATAAATCAAGGTATGTGGCATGATTAAAGACATTAAGGTATGCCTAGTTGTTTATTATGAATTCACTATTTCAATGGATGTTGTAGTAATTGATGTTCCTGATGCTTCGGTAATGCTATTGTCTAGGAAGTGGGCCACAAATTTGGATGATATCCTTTAGATGGAATTATAATATGCAACCATCCCAATTGGAGATGAAATATATGTTACTTTATATAAGCATCCTATGGCTAGAAACCATGTGGAAGATCCTATCAATATATATGATTGTAGTGAAAGTGAATTTGAAGAAAAGGAGATATGTGCAAGATTAAATGGGAAAGAAAATTACAACAAACCAATAGATTCCCATATTGATCTTAATCCTTATCAAGACTTAGGTGTCCTTCCCTTTGCTGAAGAACATGGTATTGATGATGTTGATGACATAATATTCCCAAAAAGGGAAGATTATAGAGAGAAACTTATGAAGTATGAGGACAAATATCCGAGACCGTATTAAAATTTTAAATAAATGTAATAAAGGAACCTTATATTTGTGTGAAGATGATTAGAAGAGTGTTTCCTTGATCAATTCCCATCCTCCTGCTTTAGATCAGAAAAGGAATACTCAATATGATGAAGAAATGGTTGACCTTAAAGTAAGGACTGGATATTTTCAAACATGAATCTTAGTATTCATGTGGGAGGAGAGAAAGAGAAATACAAATATGTAGAAGGATTTTGATTTTTTATGGCGGTTGAAATATTCTTTTTCATTGATGTCAACCCTTGAAGAAGTTTGGTAGCCCCAAAGGCATGGTTATTGTAACACCCCTGACTCCTAAATACCCTTTCTAGAGATGAGGCATCAAAATTTTTGTTACTCTAATCATCTCAAATCATCTCTCCGAGGTCTTCATCCTCTCATACTAGCCCGTAGCTTTTTAACGACTATTACCAGACTCTAATCTGACCTCTGGTTTGCAAGATATGGCCTCCCAAAGTTCTTCATGCATTATTAGTTGAGGACCACGTGGCGTCCACGTGGGTCCAATCTGTTCGTACCATCTCCAAGTTCCTACCTCCCGCAAGAAAGGACCATCCAACGTCGAATCTAACGACAGAACTTGTCCCTCATCTAACATATAGGTTAGAGGGAAGTTTGGCATTCAACCCATCAGCGTTGAATGGCCCTTCTCTTTTTTGCATGCCTATCCTCCGGAGTCCTGAATTCCCGAACTCCCGAAGGGTCCCAAAATCTCCCCACATGGCTTCGACTGTCGAGATTTTCAACTCACCCCCTTCACGACATTCCAAACCTATGGAGTCCTAAAGTCCTTGACTCTTGAAGGGTCCACCCTCACACGTGATGATGTACTAGGTGTGGAGGAAAATACAGGAGAGTCCCACATAATACTCCCACCAAATGGACCAAGCGGGGAAGAATCAGGTATGACATGCAGGAAGGAAGGGATGACACGTGGCCCCTACAGTGGGTGACACATGTCACATGTTAATGAGCACATAGGGCCTATGAAATGCATGAATCCAGGTGACACGTGGCACGTCATTCGTTGGCCTATGTCACCTTGGATGATGTCACTATGGCACGTTACTCCAGACCAATGGTCTTTCTACGCCCTTAGATCTCATGGTCGAGACACATCCATGAAGATCCCTTGATCTACAACCTCCATTACTTCGTAACTTTGGCGTTCAGGGGATTTGTGGTGCAAATTACTCCTTGTTTCCATATTGGTCAGCACTAGGCTGACTATAGTATAGATCTAATGGTTAGGGGATATCTCGAAGGGTCCCTATATCTTCGTTCCTCGTTACTTTGGAGATCGGGCCTTCAGGAGTTTCGAAATCATGGCCACTCCACTCTCCCAAAGCAGGACTCCACCTAAGTACCATACGCGGGTCCCTCCACTGGTTGATCAAATGGTTAAGATGGGTCCTTAATGGATTCTCTATATCCACACCTAACTTCATCATTCAAGGAGTTTGGTGATTTAAGATACCTATTCTCCCGAAGTAGGACTTCGCTGAAGTTATCTTGGTGTAAATCCAATGGCCAAGGGGACTCTCAAATACCCTGAAATTGGTGGCTCATGTTACTTCATGATGGTTAAATGGATCAAGGTTTAACGGTGGGGAAAGTCTATCTGCCATGGTTAGGGAGGCCTCCAAGCATTGATCAACCTTATGGGTAACCGTAACTATCTGTTTCCTTCGTCTTGTTTACAAATGGTAAGGTCAAACCACTTTGGATCTCCGAACTCCTAGAGTTTCTAAGCCATAAAGGCTTAGTGCCTTTTGGGCCTAGCGTAGGGTTCCCAAGACTTGGTCACATGGGTCCTTCGAGACTCTCGTGGTCTATGCACTAACCTCTTAGACATGAATTGGTTAAGGAAATGGGCATGATCTCTTAGTCACATGGGTGAAAGATATGAAGGAGGCTCCCTCCTCCCATCGGGTTTTGAACTTAGTATTCCCATGAAGGTAGATTCTAGAGGCCGAAAAGACTTAAGAATCCTAGTAAGTCCTTCCCCGAAACTATTGCAAACTTACACCCCATAGCTCTCTAGATGCTAAGCAGAGGAAAGATGAAGACCATTCAAACATGGGTTCATAGAAAAACATTGTACATTTCTACCTTAATAATTCAACACATAACTCAGTCATAAACATATATATGTATTCAATCACCATTTCCATTTCAACACACAGAGTATAAAAATACTTATCAGAAAAAACAGAGTTCGTGAAGTGACTGCTGAAAGGGGTCCCTGTTTCCACCAACCATAGGCACAACCACTTCTGAACGGATTTACCACTGGCCACCCCTAAGCTAGAACACAATGCTCTGAGAGAGGATATTTCTTCTTACTCAGTGATAGTCAGTGACAGAGGTTACTCTCCTCCTCCCATGGGATATTGGAAACCAATTTTCTTTGCTCCAAGCAAGGAGGTCTTCATGAGTACTTCCACAATCACTCGTCAGCCCCATTTATCATATTGAAATGAAAACCTTACCAACAGCTTCTTGCACTCTAAACGATCTTATTTATCATTTCTTCCTCGAACCAGAGAGTTCTAACTTCTCTTTTTCTCTTCTTGAGATTGTTCTTTTGACTCTTTTATCTTCGTAAATCTGCGTTTTATCTCCCCTTACCTCTGCCCACAAAAAATACATCTTCTCTTTCCTTCCTCAACAAGGTTTCTTGGGTCTGAATCCCCATCTCATAATCATGTCTATAAGTCTTGTAGATGGGTACTCAGCCCCATCTCCTCATTAACACTTAAGGGGCCCTTCTAGCTGCCACTATGATTGGTAATTCATTTATGGGTCAGAGAACTATTCTAGGTCTAAACCATTAATTCCAATAAGGTATTGTTATGAGGAAAATCACTTTATGGCATGGGGTAAACCACAATAGACGTAAATGACTACAAAAATCTACTCTAATCTTAGTTATTCCATATAAACAAATATTCTAACAAGACAAGATAAGGAGCACTTGACTCAAAGCAATACACTTGCAACTTGTCCTCAACAACCAATATACGCAAGCATATGGTGATAATATATAAAGGTAGCACATTAAATACCATAATCCATCAATATTCATAACAAATACACCAATGGAATAACAATTCAAACATTTTCAAGACATTAATTGGATGAGAATATAGTATTTCTATTAAAATGTAATCAACAAAAGTGTATGAATGACAAACTTCCATGTTGGCACGTTCGGAACCGAGAAACCAAGTCCCTTCTAGCTGGCATCCACCACTTCAATCTTACACCAAAGGTAATATCATATAAAAGAGACAATGAGGTTCTCCATCAAATAGGGAAGAGCTTGGGGGTTGAACAATGTGTTCAGACTTAAAAGGACAAAGGGATGCAGACTCAATATGAAGTGAATAATTTCTCCAGAGTAACTTTGCTCTCAAAGTTGAATTCTTCTCCTCTTTTCCACATCTTGGATATGACCCATTTATATCCTTCAAATGGAACTGAAGGGTTGAGTCAAAACATTTCTAGTATATGGTAGGTGAAGGATCATGGATCCCATGACATGAAATGAAAACCCAACACCATTTTTTAATTTTGATCACAAAACCCGATGTACACGTGATGTAATGGTGCAACCTGCATATACACATTTTGTACAGTTGTTAGGGCGCGCATATGTGGAAAAATACAATTTTTAGTTATGGCAACTACAAAAAGGGACTTCAAGTCTGCATAGGGAAATGGAAAAAAGCCCTCTGGCTAAGTTTGCATATGGTGAGGAAAATATGGCTATAATAGATTCCCCCTAATGTGTGAGGTCAGAAGAGTATTTGCAATAGATGAAATACATTATAATTCCTAGAAGTGGAGTAATGGAGACCCAATTGGACGAACTATTTGCTCATTAGAATATTACAATCCATAATGATTTTGTGCACATGGAAGCCAATTGAATTATATTGCAGATCCATGTAGAAATATACCAAACAAATTTCCATGGCCATGAATAGGAAATACAAGAGTAGATACATTCCATAGGTTGTCATAGTCATGAACAAGGCCCAATGAAAACCAATTTCAAAATCAATCTGAATATATCTGTATACAATGGAGTACAATCTGATCTCCCATGATCATTGAAGTCATATAGGTACTAGTCCAATGAAATATAGAAACAACTTAGGAAAGTTGCGACTATGAACTAATATCTTCAAGTATTCTAAATGATCTGCCAAAGGTGTAAGTCTACATTATGTGAATAAAGGAGTTGAGGTTGAACACAATGAAACTTCATTTGATTACCGGTCATTAAGGTATATCGTTAACAAATGCGAGACAACATACCGATAATAAAAGTAGGTATCAAGGAACCAAGTACATTCTTACAGGTGTGAATAAAGGTGTTGAGGTTGAACACTTGAATAATCCATCGATCATGAGACATTTATGTATTCCCAATTGTTGATGGTGAGAGAAACTGACACTAATGACTGGAAGCCTGTACATACTCATAGGACTCTAGGTCTCGTTTCCAGAATAGATGGGATGAAGTTGATGGAAAGAGACCTGCTGAAAGGAGAGAATTAAGGCATCTCTCATCATTCAACATGAGGTACAAAGAAGGAGCTTGATGATTTGGAGGAAATCGGACATAGAAAATGTTCATGAAACAACGACCCTATGCGTCTTTCGCATACACCATATGAAAGTAGTGCACAAAAAATACCCTCTAAATAATAGCCAATAAGGAAAACATTCGAAAAAGGTGAGGAAACCACCAACAACGATAATAGTATCCAAGACATTTAATGAATCCCACTGTGTGAATAGATTTCTTGCTGTCAAACACAAGGGAAAACCCCTAGTCAACGACCAATGAGGAAATGTCAACTGTTGGGTTCAAGGTTACCTACCCATAGTCAAAGTAGGACTAGGGTGCACAATAGGACTACAACTTCATGTAACTTTGAGACACACTAAGGGTATGGCCGACATGCAAAGTCAATAGTTATGAGAAATGGATGACACAGGATTATAGGCATCCTTTGAACAAGAGCATGAGACATATGGATGACTCTGGCAGCATAGATTCGATGATGAAACTTTGTGATGCACGAGGCACCAATCAAACTCTCCATAGGGACTGTCAGAGTAACTGGTCGGGGGAGTAAACTATTAGTAACGAGCTTAGCTTCCTAAGGTCATGTTAAACCCAAATTTTTTATGGGAAGTGGACTCAAAATTGTGTGCTCTGTTCAAAGTTCACACGACTGCTACCAACATAAGATAATATTCTTTTCCCGCCTTTTTTTTCATAGTCAAATGAATGGTATGATACAGAGGAGGAAATGAGTGTCACTGATAATAAACTTGTTCCAACAATGGAACATACCTATGCTCAACGTAAGGAGGTGCATGCAGGATATGGACACTTGGGGGAATGTTTCCTCTTGGGGTATAGGGTGTCAAGCTACAAAGGATATAAACAAGGCTATGTTTGGATGATGATGCAAATTGTTGAGGTGATAGGCTCATAATGAGAAAGTGAGAACCGACAATAGGCTCAATATTGAAAGCAAGAGAATGAGATGCAATTACAGCTTAACGCCAAAGATTTTCATTTTTCATAAATTTAGTCTACTTGGTTTTGAAAAAGGGATAAACATGCACCAAATAGACATCCTTTCAAATCCAATTTATGAGTGTGAAAAACAAGTTCACTTGGAAATATTTTATTTTTTTGAGAGAGTCAGAAAAGAGCTTAAACTAGACTCGGTGGGAGTCCCACTAGGTATAGGTCAGCATGCTTATTAGTGAGAAATGAGATTCGAACATGAAGTCATATATTAGCTATAAGGGACTCCCGGTCTTACGAAAAAAAATCTATGCATGGGCACTGAATGACACAAAGATCCTAGCTAGGGAACCCATGTTTGGTAAGTCTATACCATTCAATAACGACATTTCTAGTTGCAAAAATAAGGTTCTATGTCACTACTAAATGGGTTCGTACCTAAGGCATACAAATAGTGAAAATAACCAATTTTACTATACCATTTGTATTTTTTACCCAAATAGTGCATTTTGGACCAAATTGCCCCCGAGTTTCAACTATGGATGGCGGGAGCCAGGAGTGACAAAATTGACAACCGTTTGGACCAAGTAAGTCATATTTCCCTTCTCTTCATTTATAATGGATTAGTATTTGTAATTAGGTTTCCTTTTTTGAGTATTTAAAAGTGCAAATTATAAACTAGGGTGTACGTGGGCTATAGCTCATCGAGTCATGTATATGTATCCCTATATCTGACTATTATCAAAATATACTGCGTATATGCATACTTATACATGAATGTGCAAGCCGTAGCTCGTGTACAAGTCCATGGAGCTGATTTTTTAAAATGTTATTGACTCAAAAAATGATTTCAAATTTGTAGGATGGTGCTAGATGGTTCTAGAGAGGATGTTTTAGTGGAGAGAGATCCAGGGGCTGAAATGACATTAAGGAGATGTGGGATATACAATTTTTGGGCTCTCGAAGGCATGAGGGCTCAACTAATACTACTCCAGATATTGGTGGACTATTGGGATCCAGATAGAAATACCTTCAACCTCAGTGGGAAACCATTGAGGATTGAAGTTGAGGAAATATACTTTTTGACAACATTTTCACGTCGGGGTGAGGTGGTGAAACTCAAATCCTAGGGAGATGGGAGTGGCATGAGCCTAGAGGGCTACATATCCACTCATTGCATTGCAGGGACCAAGAAGGTAGGGATCCAACTCCTGATCAGAGCGATAAAAAATTTGAGTCTCAAGATCATTGTCATGGTATTGACACGAATCACAAGGTTGACCTCATTGCATCAGGAATCTAGGCCACTTATGTTCTATTTAGTAGAGTGCTTGTGACCCACAATTTACAACTAGTGCACCTCACTATTGGCCAACATGAAAATTCAGCTGACAGACTGCAAACAGGGTAGGAAGAGGAACTTGGGGTTCACGTCTATCCTATGTAGTTTTTTCTTTGAGCGATATCTAGGCTTGGGCCCTAGAATTGAGATTTTTCCGCATGGACTTTGCATTCCATCCATGGCACAATGGACTGAGGTGATGAGGCGGTTGGGGGGAGGTAGGGTACCAACACCCTAGAACGATGATTTTTTCTTTTCGTGGCGTCAATAGGTGATAGATTTGGAGGACTACCCTTATGCAGGGATCGACTTCAGAGGAGATCCAGACATTCCATTACCACCAGGTTCCTCCTATGGAGACATAGGTATACAATTTTTTTTTGAATATTTCATTTTTTTGTATTTTTGTATAAGAAAAAAAAATGTTTTTGGATGTCAAGTACTAATAAAAAATGTATGTTACACAGATGTGGGTCTGCAATGGCCAGAAGGACTTCCAAGACACTGATGAAGGTGTTGGGGGGATGAGCTAGTGAGAGGAGGAGACGCAAAGAGAGTGCTTCAAAAAATCCAGGGCAACCTATCTCGTTTGACATAAAGAATTCCCATGGTTCAGGTAGAGGATCTTCCATAGGATATGCATTGGTAGGTGGTAGGTATGCCTCGTTCTTGGGTGCGACTCTTTCGGCATCTCGCAAATGTCGTACTATGCTATCATGACATGCATCTGATACCATAGTCTTAGATGTCGTGATTATTTTATTGATCAACCGTATATGTATTTTGAGGGTGTGAACCCCAACTTTTTGCTATAACACCATATTTTTTGGAGGGATTAAATATAAAAAATAATGATCTTTTGACTTTACTTATATTATAATGTGTACATTGGTGATTGTGTTTTATTTTCTTTAGTTATGTGAAAAATAAAAATATAAAACATAATTAGTGTATGCATCGAATACATAATTAGAACTTCTAGGTATGTGATTGTTACACATAAAAAATACTCAGTTTGATAGTGTCGCAAGTGTCGTCATTACAAGGTTCGCAAGTGTCGCTTTTTGCTCGCCAGTGTTGCAAGTGTCAGGGAAGCATACTGTTATGATGCCTATGTTGTGCCTATAACGACATGAGAAGGAAACTTGAAACACCTCAAACATTTGATTTGGAAGAGGAGAAATCAGTTAGCAGGCTTATAAACCTTTTGCCCTCTGCAAGCACCCCAAAAACTAGGTTTTTGGAGGGGAGCGCTCCCCTATACCTCTTCTGGGAGTGTTGGCGCTCCCCCCTACACTGTTTGGGAGCATTATAAAGATTTTTTGGCCCTTCTAAGGGAGTGCTGGTGTCTTTAGGAGTGCTGGCACCCCCCTTAATCCTACTAGGGAGCGCTACAACACTCTGATGGCCCTTTTGAGGGAGCGCTGCCTAATCTGGGCAGTTGTTAAGTTGTTGAGATGAATGGGGGAAGGATCCTTTCATTCTTGGAAGGCAGTTGAATTTGAATCCTCAATCAAGACATGATCTTAGGGCAGATCCCTAACTAAAGGAGGAAAATTCTCAACTCACCCTAAAGATATCTCAAGCTGTTGAGCCTCTCCAAGGCTATATAAGCAAGCTTTCTAATGGTGAAAGAGGACTGGAAAAGAGAGAATCACACCAAACTTATGATCTCATAAGTGGTGCTGGAACAAAGATAATTTGAGAGCAAGAGACCTATGATCTTATAGGGAGAAATCAGTGAAGCTATCATCATTCGGATCGTGGATCTTTTGAGCAACGGGTAGACAAGGAAGACTTGACGAAATTGCTGCAATTCATCTATGGATGTAAGCAATGTTTTGTCCTCATTAATATAATTTGCTTGGCCTGTTTATTTCTAATTCATGTTCAATCTCACATGAATTTGTCTCTTTAGTAGATAGAGTAAGAAGTATTCGTACTTTGTTTGTCTACAGGGCTTATCGAGGAGCAAAAGATTGGAGCTCAACTCGGAGCGTGCAGGGACAAACGCTGGTAAAAGGTACTTATTTTCTCCTTCCTCCTCACACACTAGTCCACCTAGATAGAAAAGGAAGTCAGTGACCATGATAAGCACTTTCTGTCTTAGAGTTAAGAGTCTATCTCTTTGAGGAGATCTACCTATCCGCAGGGAGATTTTCCTTCAACAGTGATGATAAGTAATAAAATCAAAATGTCATTCCAAAATTCATACCCGTAGGAATCGTCGAAGTAGAGAAGGTTCTCGCACACAGTAATTGTTGTTCAACTGGCATACTACTAATTTGGAGTCTAGGCGAACTTATAAATAATTAATACCATGTGAAATGGAATCACATAAAAATTCTATAACGATGTTATATTCGACCACATTATTCATTGATGGACCTAGGAAAATGCCACCTGAAGACACCAGTAAACCCTCGGGTGAGTAAAAAACCCAAGTGATGGAAGCCAAGTTGCATGTATGATGAATGGCCCCATATATGTATCCTAAGTAGACCGAATACTCCATTGACATCTTCCAACGAAGGGAAAACTTGATAAGCAAGATGAAGAAGAAAAGAGGAAAATATATATACACTAAAATACATTAGTATGCAAAGAGGGACACCCAATATTGGGGCTTAAGCATAGTATCTTTTCAAGTACAGCCCATTCTTGGGCTCAACCAACATATTCCCTTTATAATCTTCTAATTTGTAGGCTCCTTTTTCTAAGACACGTCGCACGATATAGGGACCGTGCCACATGGGTTTGAACTTGCCTACCCCCAGTGGTTCTTTTGCTTGGTTGTACAAGAGGACCAAGTCACCCTTAGCATACTACTGAGGACAAACAGACTTATCATATTGTACCTTGACACACCCTTTATTCTCTTTGATAGTCATAGAGGAATCTAGACGCTGCTCATCTAGACTCTCTAGGTGCAAAAGGAATTGTTCGAGATCGGAAGTGTCAGGTAGGAACGTAACTTCCAATATAAGAGAAGGGATTTCACATTTAATAGGTAAGATCAACTCCATACCATGTACTAACTGGAGAAGAGTTAAACCAATGGAATTATTAACCGAGGTTCGGTATGCCCAAATCACAAGGTAAAGCATGATATGCTAGTCAGATTTGCTCTGGTTGACAGTTTTCTGCAAAATGGTCTTGAGAGATGGCCTCTACTTTTCCATTTTATTAGGGGTAGTAAGGGGAATAATGACCATGTTTAAACCCCAATTTCAATGCTAATTATTCCATCATTTCATTCTGAAAGTGACTACCATGATCAGTGACAATCTCACTCAGGATTATGAACCTGGCTATAATTTGATTGAACACAAAATATGCAGCAGTCTTGCCATCATATTTAATTGTAGGCATGGCCTCGGCCCACTTAGTAAATTAGTCTATGACCATGATAATATGATGAGTCCCCCCAACCGAAGTTGGGTTGAAATCCACAAAATCCACCCCCCACTTGGTGAAGGGACTGACGGTAATGACCAGGTGAAGAAGGGATGGATGCGAGCATATATTCCAAGTGAATACCTGGTAGGGGTGACACTTCTTGATTTCTTCAACACAATATTTAAAAATAGACAACCAAAAATAATCGGCTCGCAAAATTTTCTGGGCTTTTGTAATCCCAGATAGATGACCACCATAAGCCCCACCGTGACATTCGTTAAGAATAGACTCAACTTCTTCATGAGTCAAGAAACAACGCAATATATTATATACTCCTCAATGATACAAAGTGTCGCCGATGATAAGGTAGTTCTTATCTTGGTATCATATGTGCCGTCAATTATCTCTCGAAATATGTTGAGGGAACTTCAAGGTTTGAAGATAGATCACAATATCTCCATAACAGGGGTCTGACGATGAGGCAAGGAAAATGTTTTCATCCACAAATGAATCAACATGAATAACATCCTTATTCGAGCGAGGGAAGTCCGATATTAACTCGGAAAAAACTAGTGATTTCTTGGACTTCTTCGAGGCAAAATCAAGATCAAATTCTTGCAAGATGACAATACATTTGTTATATTTTCCCCCTGTGATACTCCTAGTAAGTACGTAATGAAATGGAATGACATCAACAACCATAGTAGTTTTTCAAAGAAATATATAGTTTCGTAATCATTGAACTTTGTGAACGAAAACAAAAGCTATCTTCTCGAAATGATAATAATTGAGTTCAGGGCCGACTAAGTTTTGACTAAGATATTAAACGATGTGCTCATGGAACCATCCTCTTGAACTAAAACCATACCAATCGTCCCTTTGGATGCGGCAATATAAAACAAGTAATATCTATTGTAGTCTGGAGGCTTCAACATAGGCATCAATACCAAGGCTTTCTTCAGAGAATCGAAGGAATCTTGGGCTCTCTCATCCCAAATAAAAGGAGTGTCCTTCTTCAAGAGATGCATGAAACACTTAGTAATATTGGCATAGTTTACTATAAACTGACGTAAAAACTTATATTTCCCATGTAAACCTTGAAGATGACGAATAATGCATGGTGGAGGCAATTGAATTATTACCTCAACCTTTAATGGATCCACCATGATCCCAGTCTCAGAGACTAATAATCCTAGAAGACAACCTGACCTAACGTAAAATATTTATTTATGAGGGTTCAAACGGATGTGGTAATAATGACATCTTTCAAAAACTAGTCGAAGGTGGGTAGAGTAATCCACTCTATTGTGGGAGTGAGTAGTGAGATCATCGAGATAGGCTTCAACTATATGCTTGAGATCATGAAACATGAAGTTCATAGCTCGTTGGAAGGTTGTTGTGGTGTTTTTAAGGCCGAAAGGAATTTTATGGTATGAGAAAGTACCCCAAGGACAAATAAATTCCATCTTATGTTGATCCATGGGCTTAATCTGAATTTGGTTGTATCCTGAAAAATCCATCCATAATACAAAAAACATAGCTTACCACACACTCATCAAGAATCTGATCAATGAAGGGTGTCGGGAAGTTGTCTTAGGACAGGCCTTATTCAGGTCTCAAAAATCCATGCATACGCAAATGGTTCCTTGCTTATTATTCACAGGAATGGGATTTGATACCCATTCAGTGAAGGGATCCGGGTAGATAAACCCAACATTAAGAAACTTTTCCACCTTTCCATTAATAGCAAGGGCCTTCCTAGGATTGACAACTCTAAGTCATTGTCGAACAGGTTTGGCATTTGGGTAGGTTTTAATCTCATGTTCGACAATTTGATGGTCGATTCCTAACATCTTTTCATATGACCAAAGAGAATACATTATGGAATTATTTGAGGAGCTCGATGTAGATCATAATTTCTTCTGGTGAACAATCTGCACCAATATATACATTTTCAACCTTACCAAGAATACGAGATATATTGATCGTAACGGTAGGAGAGATACTTGCCATGTTTCCTTCATCATAAATTCCATGCATATCAAGAGGAACTACGACGTGACCGACTATCTCTCTCAAGGTAGATCTAAAATCATCTTCTTCGATTCTAGCAAGTTTTGTGAGGAGATAAGAGTGATGGTGCATAACATCCCATGGCTTGTCAGAACCATTCATGTCCTCTACGATTGCTTCATCTGAGGGTAAAGTATCATCGAGGCAATCAGGTGACCAAGACGATGAAGTGGCACATACAGGCTTAAGAACATGATCCTCCTCATCTTCCTGCAAAGTGAAAGGATCTGGGTTGGAAGAAGAGTCGAGAAAAACCTAATACACTATATTTTCTACCGATAGTGGCATAGTCGTTCTAGTATGTGACTGACCTTCACAAGATACAGTTGAGGAAGGTAGGGTCCAAGGATCGTTAAAATATGAAGTGTGGAAAGGAATGAACCTCATTGATAAAGAAGACCTATTGGACATGGCATAGATATGATGAATTGGTGCCACAAGGTTAAAGGTACCCATAAGGGATGAATACATTCCGATACCAATATTCTTGGTTGTCGGCTGAGAATTTTCAATCATGGGGATCGACGGTCCAACCGATGCATTGGGACTAGTGTACACTAAGCAAAACTGGTCGATTGTCACAATCTTCCCATCGTGAGGAAAAAATAGAGTATGGAAGATGAATGATATCACTGTAGTCATAGCATAAGTGGACTTACATCCTAGTAATAGGTTACAGTCAAGGGGCACATCAACCACCTCCATAGTATTCCCACCTAAGTGGACCAGGAAGGCAGGAAGAATACTATGAGGGTGGAAAGAATGATCGTCAAAAGAATTCAACATGGTTGGAAATTGAGAGAGGGTTGGAGAGCCAATATCTTTCCAAGAGGTTAAGGACATCACACATGTTGCAACGCCTTCATTAATAGCAATGTGTTTGATGGTATACTTTGAGTAATCCACGTGGAATTGGAATGCCACATGGTAAGGAAAGCGAGGCTTCACATACATGATGTCAAACTTGATAACCTTAGATCCACAGGGATATAGAGCTCCTAACGAAGATAGAAAGGAATTCCTTTGTGAAGGACATGTTTGGAGTACCTCCAGAGCTGACATCATGGAAGGGGTTTGACCCAAATCCTCAACAATAGAGTAATTCTAGTTGGCTCTAGAATTAAGGTTATGGGTAGAGCGCTTGAGTAATAATTTCAGAATACGAGGCAGAGGATCTGGTTTTTAAATATATAAAGGCATCTCTGACAGAGAGGGAGACTTTAGACTAGGTACAGTCTGTGAAGAACTATAATCATGAGACTAAGTGGCTACATTAACCTAGGACTTGACCATATTGATGCATAGACGTCGTTGTATTGCACCAATGGGTTTTGAATTCCACTCATTGCATTACTGGAATTCAAGGAGCTCGAGGCCATGTGCTGATTATTTGGAAAGGGATTAGTCAGCATAGTGGGTGGTAGAGATAAAATCCTCGTAGCTTCTACAAGTTTGGGGTACAAGTGGGTAAGATGATCTTCTGTACAAAGCTTGTAGTGAAACTTAACCTTTCTCCTTTCTTTCTTTCCCTCACCAACATTATTATTCGACTTCTCATTATTGTCGTTGTCCTTGGGTTTATTATTATTATTCCTCCCACCCTTACAATTGTTACCACATCCTTTCTTTTTATTCCCTCCTGGTTTTTGGTTACCATTAGGGTTGGTTGACGATTGCACATAATGTACATCCACCGACTGAGTGGGAGTGGAGGAAACAAACGAAGCTTTCCCTCCTACAAAATGGTTTAGAGACAAATCTTTCAACTTTCTTCTCACAAAGTCTGCAGATTTCACATTTGCGGAGCCTACAATACCATCAGCATGATGCCCGAGATTTTTTCTAGGTTCATAACTTGACCTCGGTGCATCCGAAATAATTTCATATAACATCCTAGAATAAGCATATATAATATCTAACTGTTGAGCTTTAAAAATCACTTCCTCCTCAGAAGTAACTCTGGATGTGGAAACATCCTTCGAAATATAAGTCTGTAAAGACTTAAGGAACCATTCTAAAAGGAACTCTGGAGGTATGTACGCCTTGATCAACCTCTTCTATCTATGATACTCTTGGATGTGATCCGAGATATGGGTGGCTTTGTCTTGCTGGAAGGCCGACCGAAGTTCTATGCCAGCATCATATCGAACTGGAAATTGGAAGTGGTTCAGGAAGACTAAAACCATATGATTAAAAATTATGTACATCCAACCAAGTAGCTCTATATACCATTTCACTACAATGCCCATGAGGGTGTGTTGAAAAAATCTTAAATAAATAGAATCATCGTTAATGGAATTAGAAGAGAACCAAAGATGAAAAGTAGTGACGTGATCACCAGGATACTCACCAGTCTTGAATTCAAATTTTGGAATTTTTGAAGGAAGCTTGGTGGGTACAGGGAGCCACGATGGGACATGAAGCACATATTCATTCATTAATCTAGACAGGTATGACAGATTGATCTTGGCCAGAAAAGGGAGACATGGTTCTGGCATCTGGCACCAAGCTCCCAGGAAATATTGTTGTTTGGGGAATCATATCCCATCTAGGGTTCTGGTATGAACCATGGCCCTGTCTAGGTTTATAAAAACCCCCTACAAACTATTTCATAAGGGGTTGGTTGGGAAACATTCCAGTAGGAATGTTATGATGGGGGTTGTAAATGTTAACCCCATCCAGAGTAGCTCCAGGTTGGGGGTTTCCCAAGGTGTGAAACTGACTTCCTTCAGGTGTGAAACTGACCTCCTCTGGGTGTGAATCTGAGGATAGAGGTGGATTCTTAATGCCAAACATGTTGGTTGGAATCGGCATGGAGGAGGTAGGTGTAAAGGATGGAACATAAGAAACAGCTTGTCCGCCAGGTTGACCACTCCATCCAGGAGTATTAAGACCAGAATTAGGCCCAGGGTGAAAAGGAGGTAGGCTTCCAATCGTAGGAGTCATTTGAGTGATATGGGCACTTCCAAATGAGACAGGAATATACGGAGGAGTCATGCCCCCAAGACCAATATTAGTATTCAGGTTAGATGTTAGAATGGAGGATGAAAATTGCGATGTGAAATTCAGAATAACATAAGAAAAAAGGATAGAGGTCATAGGGATGGAATGCGTATTGTATCTAGGTGTACAAAAAATAGACCCAAAAGGGTTCGCCACAATGGGTTGAGTAGAAACCATAGGCTAGATAGGAGTGATGATGGGAACCGTCAGCACTACAACTGCAGTGGTTGAAGGTGTCGAAGGAACACTATTAACTACAGTAGGAATGAGAGTCGAGGGACTCTTAGTATATTTCTAACTTGAATCAGTACTCATCCTTGTATGATCAGAAGTCTGGTAGGTGGAGGTGTGTGTACCACGTTTGATAACTTTATGCCTTTTAGAAGGAAAATACTCAAGATGTGGTGGCAATATTAACAAACGACAAGACATGTGTGGAAGTTGGTCTGGCTCCACGATGACTCAAGACTTGATATATAAAAATAAATCCTAAGGCCAACTAATAATCAAAGAGCACACCAAACTAAACAAAAGGCCAATATGCACACAAACAAGATAAAGTGGATGAAAGGGGCCTCCCTCCCTAAAGTAAGTATGCCTCTCCCAAGAGGGGCCTGAGACTCTCTGCAAAATATCAAAGGTATCAAAATCAGTTATAAGGGCCCTCTTGGGCTTAAAAACCAGTCAGTTAGATCCCCCCAGAGAGGTAATCCTCCATAAATTTTGTGTGTTGTTCGACTCTTATCTGACTTAGGGTACTTGTAGAATAAACCCTGCAAGTAACCTATGTGGTAACTATGTCAAGCAACTAAGCCACCATGATATAACCGATGCGTAGGCGAACATTCGTACGTTAGGTCTACCATATGGGAAAAGTAGAAAATCCTGAAATCTTGAAAGGACCACCTCTCACAGAGGTAAATCTACTAGTAATACCCCCATATATGAATAGATCCCCAGAAATATCCCTGAAGCTAAGAAGGTACTGGGGGGATATCCCCTCAACCAACTTCACACGACCTCATGCTTAACTCCGCTGTAAGAGGATCCTCCTAACGTCACCCATTATACAATGGATTTCACCATTCCCTTAGTCAGACACATATGTTGAATTTAATATCCTTGGAGAATTTTACTCACTAAATCCTATTCTAAGGCTCTAAATCCTAAGCTAGTTTGTGCACCCTAAAAAATAAATCGTTTCTAATCAATTTTAAATTTATCAGCGTTACTTTTAGTGGCCTTGGTTACTCAAAACGGTGCATTCATGAAATTGATGATGTTATGACTCAACAAGTAAAATAAATGAATATGAATAAAATGCAAAGTTGTAACTTCAATTCCCAATAAATCATAATCTTTTCAAAATGCAATTTCCAATTTAATTCTACAATTCCAAATAAGATGCAATCTTTCCATACATGTACTAATATCAATGATAAGAACCCAAAATATCAAATGTCAATAATGAAAAATGTATATTTTTTGTATTTTCAATATAAAAGAATGAAAATGCAAGGACTGAACAACAACTTGATATAAAGACCCTACTATATTTAAATAGAGACTAACCAAGTAGAATATTAAGAAGCAAATGTCCAGCCCAAGATGCAAGGACAATCAGTGAAAAAGATGATGAGAAAGAAACACCACCCGAAAATTCAACCAAAAAAAGGTTTCCTATCACTATGTAGGCACTTAACAATCATAACAGAGACCTAAGAAGAATCAACAACCATAAAAACCTACCCAACAAACATCAAACTTAGAAATCAAGCAAAAGGGGATGATGTACGCGACTCTTCAGACGAAAACGGTGTATATACACTTCCTAAAGAATGACAGCCCTCTGTATGGAAAAAATTCGCGTATATGTATTGAAACACTGCCAGGATAAGGATAAGGCCAAGAAACTCATATTCAAAATGAACAGAGGTTTTCAAGCAATCAGAAAATAAGAAACTCAATATAAACGATAGAAATCAAAGGAGAAAAACACTCCAAATCCTGAAGAAGAAGATTCCTTCCCGAGTATGGTCGCTAATCCTATTATGAGGAAAATCACTCTATGGCATGGGGTAAACCACATCAGAAGAAAATTAATGCAGAAATCAACTATAATCTCAGGTATGCTATATACACAAATATGCTAAGAAGACAATATAAGGAACCTACCTCATCCATATGTTCGATGAATTCCACCATTGAGCACTTGACTCAAAGCAATACACCTACAACTTGTCCTCAAAAACCAATATACGCAAGAATATGGTGATAATATATAAAGTTAGCACATTCAATATCATAATCCATCAATATTCATAAAAAATACGCCCATGGAATAACAATTCAAATATTTGCAAGACATTAATTGGATGAGAAAAGAGTATTTCTATTAAAATGTAATCAACAAAAGTGTATGAATGACAAACTTCTGTGCCCGCACGTTCAGAACTGAGAAAATAAGTCCCTTCCAACTGGGCCTCCACCACTTCATTCCTCCACCAAAGGAAAACTCATATAAGAGAGACAATGAGGTTCTCTATCAAATAGGGAAGATCTTGGGGGATGAACAATGTGTTTAGACTTAAAAGGACAAAGGGATGCAAATTCAATATGAAGTGAATAATTTATCTAGAGTAACTTTGCTCTCAAAGTTGAATTCTTCTCCTCTTTTCCACATCTTGGATATGGACCATTTATATCCTTCAAATGGAACTGAAGGGATGATTCAGAACATTTCCAGTATATGGAAGGTCAAGGATCATGGATCCTGTGACGTGACATGGAAACCCAATACCATTTTTTAATTTCGAGCAAAAAACTTGATGTACATGGGCTGTAATGGTGCAAACTACGTATACACATGATGTATAGATGTTAGGGTGCGTATATGTGGAAAAATACAATTTTTAACTCTGGGAGCTACAAAAAGGGACTTCAAGTCTGCATAGGGAAATAGAAAAAGGCCCTCTGGGAAAGTTTACATATGGTGAGGAAAATATTTCTATAACAGGTACTGGCTTGGTGGGGGGGTCATATAAACAATTTCTAGTTCCCCTCACCATCTCTCTCATAACATCCATGGTCTATCTTGGAAAAACCCCCTTTCAGCAGTTATGCAACAATTATCCATTTTCTATTAATAAAAGAAAATACTTTCATTGACCTTTTATACAAAGGTTCATCAAATCAAACATTCACACATATCTAGTATTGGATAGTCTCTTGGCCATTTATAGTTATATTTACGAACTGGGGGAAACATGGGTATTACAGTTATGGAACCCACAATTGATCAAGGAAAAAGGAAATGAAGGAAGATGTAAATGTAGGTAACTCACTCATGGATGGATAGTCCTTGTCATGCCTTTTCCGGTGATAGGTGGTATTCCACGTAGTTCCTCATGGTTGAGGAGTTATGGCCTTGTGAAGTTAGACACCCCAGAGAATGGTCAAGAAGCCCCTAGTTGGTTACAAGTCTTTAATAAAAGGGTAAAGTGGTTGTAACAAAAAATTTAAGAAGCCCCTAATATTAAGGAAAAATGTTACCCAAAAAAGGTATAAATACACCTCAAGGAGTCATTCATAAATATATTCACTCTCTTATTCTATTGAACGTCTTCTAGTGAACTAGTGATCTATTTAGAAAGTTTGTGACGGTGAAACCTGAGTTAGCGAAGAGTGAGAAGAGCGGGAGTTTTGGGGTTGTTGAGGAAACCCTAGTTTGGTTGACCCCTGTGGGTCATACCACTAGTGTCTAGTGAGGCATCCCCGTGGGTTGCTTAGGGATCGTCACACGAGGGCCCGCATGACAGGATGTCTTAGTCCCATGAGGACAAGAAAAATTTGAGGGTAATGCTATTACTAGGTCCCTAAAGTCAGAAGTAAGCCTATAGTTCAGATATTTTGTGTATCAAGTCAGCTACAAAGGTACTGGTATGATTATGTTATTATTTTATTTGGTTATGGTATGATACATGCTTGAGGTATCTTTGGTTTGGCACATGATTGAGGTACATATTAGATACATGGTTGATAGAGGTATATTTTTGTATCTAGTTATGATATGATTTTTATGGTCGTATTTGAGATGTGGATGTATGGTTGAGGTATACACTTGTTGTATGGAAACATATGCATGAGGCACATGCTTTGGTTATATAAGGCTCTTCATTGATGATATGGTATAGGTCTATACATGATTGATGATATGGTATAGGTCTATACATGATTGATGATATGGTATATGGTACTAGTTTTATATGTGATAAATGTTCTAGTACATGGTACATGATTTGCTTATGGTATGGTTTATACATTGATGCACATGTTGGTACATAGTTGATGGATGATATGGTATAGGTTTTGGTATAACACAGGTTGATGGTACATGTTACATGTTGATGGTACAATGACAATGATAGGTTAGATAAAGTGACAGGTTGATGAGATAGTGGTAGTGACAATGACAGTGGTAGTGATAGTGTTAGTGACAATGAGTCTATTCTTATATTTAGGGAGTAATGATGGGGAAAGGATAGGGGGTTGTAGACTCCTTCTGGTTGGAGACAAAAAATCAAGGAGTTGGAGCTTCCTTTAGGTTGGATCTTGAGAATCATGGGTGTTTTCGCAAACCCAGTTGTAATACCCTAGGTTCTAGTTATCTTGACCACAAAACCATTCAAACACCAACCTTTTCGGTATCACCTGCATGGAAGTGAATTCTCACCGAGGCATCTATTGGGGTTGAAAGAATTGAGTTTTTGTAGTAGTGATGGAATGGAAGGTGATCATTATATTCATTCTTACTTATATGTTCTGCATGCATTATTCTGTCTTTGTTC
Source organism: Picea glauca (assembly GCA_000966675.3). Lineage (NCBI taxonomy): Eukaryota > Viridiplantae > Streptophyta > Pinopsida > Pinales > Pinaceae > Picea > Picea glauca. The sequence goes on from JZKD02S2127568.1 coordinate 22,601, forward strand.
TTCATTGGTTACTTAGTGAATTCATTTATATATTATCGTTATAATTCATATTGAAACATAAACCAATTATTGTAACATTCATAACTATTGTGCAATGATCACATAGAAGACAAATCTAATCTAGCATACATCAAGAAAGTATCCATGATCAATCAAATAAAATATGAGCAAACACAATAGTTAATGTTGTTCACCCAAATTTGGGATACGTCCATAATGGTTGGCTTCTTTATTATCCTTTTTGTGATTGTCTCAGGCTTGCTCATTGTGCTTACAAATATACATCAAACTATCTCTCCCTTCATCTATTGCAAGCCTCTCTATCTGCAACATCTCCTTAACATTCAAACATAGACTCTTTCACTTTCAGTGTATTCTATCACTTTTCTTACAAAATAGGAACTCTCAGCAGATTGGAACCCTCCACAGTGCCCCTAAATAACAAAACCCCTATTCTCCCAACCCATTACATATTTATAAATGAATTATAGGGCTTAAAACCCTACTTTTCTCATCCCAAACCCCTATTACAATCCATGAAAACTGAGGTTGACTCCCTAATCGGGCTTGATTTTACTTATTTTCCATATTCATGATTCTTTTGCACTCTGACTTTTGTTCTTCCTCTTTTGTGCATCTTTATGCTTTTAACATGTCGAGTTGTTATCCTTCCTTTTCACCCACTTTGTTCTCTTTCTTTATTCTTTGTTTTATTCTTCTTCTTTACTATTCTTACTTTGTTATTCTTACTGAACACTGTACTCCTGAATGCGCCTCAATTGTGCATTCCCGAGCCTGGATGTGCCTTTCCTTCACACTTCGCTCCTACCTTGTCTTATTTCTTCTATTGTTGAGCATATCCTCCATACATTTTTCTAAAAACTGAATAAAAAATGTTTGTAACTTGAATCCAAAATACCTATCCAACATGCCACCAACACTCACCTATGGCTCGTCCCAATCCACTTAGGCTCGTTGCATGCTCCTCCATGCTTGAATCAAATTTTGGGAGGTGTCCTTAGCTGTCGCAACTTCCTTTATTATTGTTGCCTCTGTTTCCATAATTTCTTCTATACCCTGTGTAGTCAGGGACGTAAGATTTTATTTTGTTTCATGTGCTTCTTTCTTCACCCTTTCCTTTGTAGTTTCACGTTCTCCTATCACCTTTAGTGCTTCTTCTTGCAGCATTCCTAAGTGTTTCTAGAGGATATTATGCTTATCCCACATATTTTCAACTTCTACGTATGACTTGTTGGATCATGTTGTCATTGATGCCAATGGTTTGATTGATTGATGTCAAGTGATTGATTGATGTTAAAGGATTGATTGATTGATTATTGATGTAATATAATATGTATTGT
>JZKD02S2127568.1:32394-45929 GCA_000966675.3 Picea glauca
TTATTTATTACTGCTCATTATTGGATAATAATTCTACATTGATATAACATTTGAAGAAAAAGGATTAAAATTACGTTATTACTGATTCACCCCCCCTCTCAGTAATCCAACATGACTGTCTCTGTGCCAAAATGGTCGTCATTGGTTCAACCAATGGAATGGTGTTTATGCTCTCTAAATATTTCTACGCATTTTCCTACACATCCCTTAATTTTTCTTCCACGACCTTGATTTATGGATCTTCTACTAAGTCTATCCAGATTTTTGCGCTTTCCTCGCAGAGTTTTGCACATTCTCCCTCCAACTTCTTGATGTTTTGTAAGACTCCCATCATTGTTCTCTCTTTTCCTGCTCTTTCCTCTGAGGGTGTTCCTGATGTACTATGCAACTGTAGGTACTGAATCCTCATGCAGAAGCCTTTGTTGACTTCATCAATTCTCAAGACCCTCTCTTCCATATTAGCCTCTACTACTATCGATACTTATGGAATTTCCTTATACAAATTTTGGAAGGTTTTTTGTGTCGTCTGCACCATTATATCAACTTCGTCAATTTCTTTTAGATATTTTTTGGCCCTTTCCTCAGCCTCATTCATCTCCTTCATCACTCCTTCCAATTTTCCTTCAACTTTTCTCTTTTGTTATAGTGAAGTTATGTATTGTTGTTGTAATTGAGCCCTTTCATCTATCACTTTGGTCATTTACCGATTTGATTCATTTTCAAATAGCCTAATCTTGGGTAAAATAACTACTTGCAAGCTCTGTAGTATGTGTATAGGCATCCGTGACACCAATATGTTCAGGTAGATCAATGTTTTCATATTTTCTTGTAGTTCTAGCATTGGGAACTTGACTCCATATGTCTCGATTTGTAATATTCTACACCCAATTGCTAGCTTGGTTGGAGGTGGATTGGAAGTTTTTTCTTCCTCTACTAGACTTGTGGATGCTCCTCTACCCGATCTGTGCTCTGGTGTTATTTTGGCTTCTTCCAAGAGCTATTGCACTTGTGTTAACTATGCCTAAAATTTTTGATGCATTTCTCCTTGTTTCTTGGTTGCTTCCTCAATGGAATCCTCTGCGACATCCATTGCTTGGTAGCCAATTCAGTTCATGTAATCATTGGTCAGATTATAGATAGGGGTTTCCATGTGCACTTTCATCTTTTTGCATGCACCTCTTCATATTTTGCACGTATTTAATGCACCATTGTTCTGGTCATTTCCCTGCCCCTCATCTAGTTCTTTTGTATATCTATCCTATTCTTCTTCCTCTTCTAGGTGGCCCGTTTGTGTTGGGATTTTCCACTCATCTTCCCAATCACTATCAATCATGCATACATCCGCTAAAGTTAATTTGTAGCTGGTAGGAAGCCACTGGCGTGTAGGGTCCATTTTTTCTTGAATATACATATGGTGCATCTCTGCTTTAAATCACACAATATCCTGGTAGGTTTATACCATCTTGACTATGATGCAAAGTGTATGTTCTATAATGTTCCTGATTGAGTCAAAGTATACATAAAATGTAACATTGTTGTCTACTTGTCTCATTTTTTTTAGCGTATTCCATAAGTTGGCATACCGTGCAACTACATTACCTCTACTGATTGTTCTCATACATTTAATAACCCTATTCTTTCCATCCTATCATTCATAATGAAAGTGTATGCCCTTCTCATGTGCCTCTATGCAGTATTTCAAAAAATAATTCACCAAAAAATTTTCTCAATGCATTTGGATCCTCTCTCAACATTTTTTTGTGCCTGTGCTTACTGCGGCTGGTACTTCGTCCATATGGAACTTCCTCAACAATTTGTAGGCAAAAACTTGTGTTGCAAACCAAAAACCTTTGTCGTTAATGTTCATGACATCCAACCCCATTTTTCCCTTGAAGGTGTGAAACTTCTCCTTCATGGATTATGATTGTGCTCTCTCCCCTGCTTTGTTGTTGAACAATGTGGTCAGGTCCTCTCTTTATTTTGGTAATCTTGTGATCTGCACAATTAATTCGGTATCAATCGAAACCAGTGGGTCAAGCCACAATGTTCCTCCATGGACGCAGTTGACTAGTAACTTGACACATGCGTTGATTTCCATCCTACATACAAAGTGGGGAATCTCCATTAGGTTCAGTATCCTTGACTTCTCAAGTCCTATTTCCCACATCTGTGTTTCAAACAATATTTCTCATGTTCCTATTACACTCTTAACGCACAAATACCTTTCCCTTTACATCTCAGGAAATGTCTACTTATCCGTGATATCACGATCTATGAACTTCACGACGACAATTTTTTCTAGCATGTCTCCTTCAACACTTACACCAGGTGGGATTGGTGGTGTGACCAGTGGATAGTTTCCATCTGTAGGGACTTTAAATTGAGGTGTGTTGTCTTTTCACAGTGGTATATAGTCCCTATGAAAGTTTTATTGTGAATCTGAAGCTCTAGGTGTTTCCTTGCCCACTCGTGCAATTGGTGGTTGTTTCGATTACTTCCATGACATTGTTGATGGTGCTCCAACTTTTGGTGGTGCCATTGCTTCATGCGACATGTTTCTTTTCTTACTCTATGTTTGTTCTGGTGCAATTTTAGTTCATCTCTGGTTCTCTCTCTATGCTCACAACTTTGAATAATTTCAAATAACCTTCTACATCGAGCCCTTTGGTTCTTTTATCACCCTTCAACAATTGTATAACTACTTTTGTGCCCACCAAAAGTGTCAAATATGGTCAAAATATGTCATTAATACTTTCCTTAATGTAACTTTAATGCCAATTCTCCACCAAATTTTTCCTTGGATTTTCCATCTTGTCTTGATCCTTGGTGGCACCTTCTATATATGACTATGCATCTATGGTACGTATTATGATTTATGGATTTTTAACTGTCGTTTCCATGATTTAATTAAATTAACGTTCTTTTCCCATGCTATAATTTTGCGCACACTTAGATGACTTTACATTGTTCCCTTTATCAATGCGATATGTCCTTTTTTTGCACGATACTTATTTTTGTTTCCCTTTGTATTTAGTTTTTTTTCTTCCTTTTTCTACTTTTTCTTTGTTTTTTCTATGTTTTAACTCCCTACTATAGTACAATTACTATGATACATGTGGTTTGACGTAGCTCAAATTACTACGTAGAAGGTCGACTGTCTCTATAGAGATTTAGTCAACTTCCATTTACTATTCCACCAAGGACTTCTCCATTCAATGTTTGCAACTGTGTAGCACCTTCCTCCATCACATGCTTAATCACATAGGGTCATAACCAATGTATTTGAAACTTTCATGGATGCTGCATAAAATTATTTTCATAGAGTAATACTAAGTCCCCCACTTGAATTTTTTTCTATTTAATGTGTCTAGCATTCCACGAATTCTCTCCTACCTTATGAACTTGTTGATCGAAAATTACAACAAACTGATCTTCCTCAAGATGTACCAACTGTGATAATCTCTCCTCTACTACACCAGGGTCTGAAAGATTAGTAATTGTTGCAACGTGTAGGCTAGGTAGAATAAACTCCACTGGAATCACTGCTTCTTTCCCATACACCAACTTGGAAGGTGTATGTCCTATCCACTTTTTGCTTGTAGTCTTGTAGGCCCATAAAACTATAGGAACTCTTAAGTCCCAATAATCTCTCCCTACATTGCATATTTTTGTCAAGGCAATCTCCAGGATTTTATTGAGAGCTTCTACTATCCCATTGGCTTGAGAATGATATAGGGTACTCTTCTGATGATGAATTTGAAAGTCCCCAGTCAATGCTGTAATTGTTTTACTCGGGAAGTATGTTCCTTGATCACTGAGTAATATGCACGGACATCCAAACAGTGTGACTACATTCTCAAGTAGAAATCACAAAGAAGTCTCCATAGTGTAGTCTATGACTAGTGCTGCTTCTACCCATCTTGTCAAATACTCCATTGCAGTGATTATGTACCTTGCCTCTGATCTTCTTTCTTTTGGGTTGATTGTCCCCAAAACATCTATGGCCCATTTATCAAATGCTTGCAATGTAACATGTGTATTTAAAGGAATTTCATCCCTCCTAGATGGGTTTCCCACCCTTTTACATACATCGCATGACTGCAAGTATTCTTTAGCATCTTTATGAAGTGTGGGATTTAAACTGTAAGGTCTCCTTCGTATTGGCTTAGCACCTAGTTTCAAAGGAATGTTCATCTCACCTAAGTCCCCAACTATCCCCTTAATTTTTTAGAACGTAGTTGTGAATAGATCTTGATACTCACGCAGTAAATCTGTAATATTCTCTATCGTTTCATCACTTCAGCAAACCTCTATCTGTGCAAACTTTGGATTCTCTATCATCCCAACGTTTACATTCCGTGTCTTTATTGGGTGTGTGTACACAATGGAGTCAAGATATGGCCCTTCTACTAATCATTCTCCTTTATTTTTAGGTACCTGCACATTCCTCGAATCTTCTTCATCATTTTCTTCCTTAGCAACATTGTAACACTCCAATAACTCATGGAAAGTGATAGCAACACTATGTGCATCACATAATAGTACCACCTCCATCAACCCTTCTTTTGAGAAGATCTTTGTTAGAATAGCCTATAATGTTGCATCCATTAATGGGTATTCATTTTCAAAACTAAATGTTACTTTTAACTTATGATTCAAATCATTCTGATTGGTTACTTCTCTACACATTTCCAATTCCAAATACCAGTTCTTTGGAATTGTATCCAATGTATGTATAAACCTATTTTTCCATTCCTCCTTCAGTGTCGAACTCCATCTGGTTCCACACTGCTCCACATGATCTACTGGATCACTCTCCCATGTATACATCTATGAATTATTTTCTACCTCAGTACCAAACCTCACTTGCATTAGTCTTCTACACTATGACCAGTCCTCCATTCCATCTTTGTGTGTAGCCCACCATCTATTTGGAGTCGCTTTTAGGACAACATATAGTGCCAATATCCTTTGTTGTATAGGTACATGCAACTAAAATGCCTTTAAAAACAATCTTATATCAGTCAATCCATCATACCTGGGTGGATCACATAACTCTATTCCAATCTAGCACAATGATTAAGTTATGCATGCACATCATCTATTTGATAATTCATGCATCCTCTGCTTCCAATGCTCCAGACCTTCCTCTGAATATGATGTACATGAACTGATACTTCCCCAGCTTAGCGCATTGTCTATAGTGGGATTAACATAATCATCCATCCGCACAGTCATGTTATACAAATGGTCAATGCCATTCCCCCTTGATGGATCTATGTACCTCTTTCCTTTTGTTGGGTCCAATGGTGCAGTGATCCAGGAGGATATCGGATCCCACCCACCTTGTCCAACTAGCTCAAAATAGTTTTTTGGAAACTTTATTTTTAGTAGTTTTTCGATTCCTTAACTTTCGGGGCCATTTTGAGGGGCTAAACGATTTTTTTTCACGATCAGGCACATCACTGATAACCAAAGGCTCTAATTGAGCCCCCTAAATAAATATCATCATCAATACCTTTCCAACTAGCTATCGTACGCTCAAAACATAGATCATATACAAAAGTTACGACCCCAGGAAGTTGATGTACTAACTTACCCCAATGGGGCCCACATCACTTTTGGTGATTCGTCTCCTAGGGTTAGGTTTTTAGATTTATATGGTTTTGTCATTATTTTTTATTGTAAAAAGGATTTTAGAGCCTCATTGTACTCATATTCTTGCGACTGAGCGTATCCATCACATCTCTTTTCAGAGATAAGCTTCCATCATTCTAGCAAGCTTGTTTAAGTCTGCAATTTACACTTTTCATCATATTTCTTATTTAATAGAAGACAATTTTTACTGTATCTCTTTGTTTATATTATAAATTTATGGTTTCATTTCATTCCACTCATAAATATGGATCAGTGGTATCAGAGCAGTCTACTCCTTGTCATTTTTTTAATGCATGTCCTCGACGTGATCAAGGTATAGAGAGTTGGGTCTCAAGCTTGTTTCTCTTGAGGAAAACTACTCTTGCACGCCTAAGAAACCTTCCATGGAAGGTGAAAAGAAAGACGAAATGACATGATATCCTTTCAAAAAATTTTTATAGAAAGCCCTTGAGCGACAGAGGAACGAGATGATGGACAAATTTGCATAAATCCTTCAACGACTGTCGACATGCGACGCATCCACCTCAAGTCGAGGCGCCACCCCCTTCAAGATACAAATCAATTTTGATATTCCTATATTTGAACGTAAAATAGATGTCGATGCCATAGATAAATGGTTAAAACTTCTAGAAGGGTATTTTATTGTCCACAACTTTTTCGATAGAGAAAAGATTACATTTGTGTTCCTCAAGGCCATCCCCCATGTCAAAGATTGGTGGGAGAATTTCTGTGAGAAAAAGGAAACAAAGGGATCCACATTATCTGCAGTTGCATCCACTTGGGGTTCCTTCATGATATTAAGGAACAATACTACCCTGTTGGAAGTTATGATGACTTGTATACAAGATAGACCAAACTATAGCAGGAAAGAGACCAAACAATGGCATAGTTCACGAATGTATTCCATACCTTGCGCACCAAGCTAGGTATCAAAATTATGAGCGACATCTGGTGCTCAAGTACCATGATGGTATGCATTGATACATATAGACAGAAATGGATTTTTTGGACATCTCATCCTTGGGTGCGGCCTATCGATATGCCATCAAAATTGAGAAAAAGTTGAAACAAAATACGAGGTCGTTTGGTTCTGGGAACCCCTCACAGTAGAAGCAAGGAAAGAAAGACCCAACCTGTAGAAAAAAGGACAGAAAAAATATGAGCAACCTTAGGAAAACTAGTCCAAGCCGCAAACAAAGAAGGAAAATCGGAAGACAAAGAAAGATACTGGGAGGTGGTGCGACTTCCATAAGATCCCCCAGCATAACACTTTTGATTTCCACTCAAAGAAGTCATTGGCGGATGAGGTAAAATCCTATGAATCAGATGTGGGTTCCGAATCTAAGTTAGAACCAAAAAAGGGGAGACAAATAATTGATGTGGAACCTAGTGCCACCATTGTTAACACCAAGATCCAGTTCGATGAACCTGATGAGCCAGAGGAAGGAATTCGCTTCTTTCATTCAAAGATGTGGGTAAAAAGAACTCTATTTCACTTCGTCATTGATAGCAGTAGAGAGAAGAAAATCATCTAATTAGAGGTCATCAAGCATCTACCCTACCGATAATTCCGCACCCGCATCCCTACACCATCAAATGGATTTGTCAAGGAAGCGATCTTCACTTCAGTCAACAGTGTCTCATGTTGTACAACATCGATCCATTCAAATATGAGATATTGTGTGATGTTGATCACCTTGAAGTTTGTTGTGTTATTTTAGGGAAACCTTATTTATGGATACGCCATGTTGTATATGAGTCTCGGCCTCACAGTGTTATTATTACTTTGAATATGAAATTGTACAAGATACCTGAGGTAGTTCCACCTAGTGTTATTTCCTTTATCTTTGCCAAGCAATGCAGGAAGGTCATTTCTTAGACCGGGAAGTTTTTCTTCTTCATGATTCTCTCTTAGAGTGAGAGAAAGGTTACAACCACATCCATGGCCTCTGTGGCTGACATCTCCAAGCTGTAGAAGCAAGTGGATAAGTTCATGGAAGAATACAAAGACATCTTCTCATCACCTACTGGGGTACCTTTGCACTTTCATGTCAAGCATCCAATAGATTTGACCCCCAGTGCACCGCTACCCAATGGGATAGTCTACCACCTCTCTTTGCTAGAAAATGAGGAGATCAAGCATCATATCCAAGAAATGATCGACAAGCGGCATATCTGACCTAGATCATCACCTTTTGGAAGCCCAATTGTGTTGTTGTAGAAGAAATACAGGACTTGGCAACTCTGCATTGATTATTGATCCCTAAATAAAATCACAGTCAGAAATCAGTACCCCATTCCCCGAATCAACGATCTCCTTGATCATCTTAAGGGGTCTAAATAATTTAGTAACATTGATTTGAATTCTGGATACCATCAAGTCCCAATAGAACCAACATATGTATGGAAAATTTCCTTCAAGTCAAAAGAAGGTATTTTTGAATGGTTGGTCATGCCCTTTGGTTTGACAAATGACCGAACAAATTTCATGAGGATTATGGACGATATATTGCAGCCTTTCAATAATTATTTTGTGGTGGTGTACCTAGATTAAATCCCTGTCTACAACAAGAGAAATCATTGAAAACACTCATGATTATTAGGACATGAATTAAAGAGGTATTATGAAGACATGTGAGTTGGAATTGAAGGCCAACCCCATTGCATTTGTATGATGGCATGGTTGTTGAAGGGTCTTATGGAAAAAAAGTTTGACTTGGAAAGTCATCCTCATGCCTTATGAAGGTCCTTTGACCTAAGGTATGGGCACGGGAACTCGATTGAGGTTTCTTTGGAAGGTTATGAAACAATAGATTACACTTTTATGGAGTTTTTTTATGGAGCCTCCCACATATAAAGGTATATTTCCCATATTTCAAGAGGTTGTTCCATGCATTGGGTTGGTCGTCGATTTCTTCTTTGATTTGGGAGGCTATTGGACCACATATTGAGGATTTTACTACCTGATTTATATGGATTTCGGTGGCCTCCCACCTATTCCAACTAGCTCATTTTGGCAGTTTTCCAGTTCGACAAGTTTTTCCTAGTTTTTGGGTCCCGAACTTCTGGGGTCGTTTTGAGGCCCTAAACAATGTTTTTAGGGATCACCATAGTCAACATGTCTAAGGATCACCACAAGAAACATGTGTTTTCCTCATATATACCTTTCAAAATAGATATTGTTTGACTAAAATGGAGATCGTATGCAAAAGCTACGACCTCGAGAAGTTGATGTACTAACATACCCAAACGAGGCCCACATGAATTTTGGTGGTACATCTCCTAGGGTTAGGTTTTTGTATGTCTAGGGTTTTGACATTCTTGTTTATTGTAAAAAGGCCTTGAGAGCCTCATTGTAATCATTTGTTGGTGAATGAGAGAAGTCATCACATCTCTTCTCAGAGATAAGCGACCACCATTCTAGCAAGCTTGTTTTCCACTGCATTTTACAGTTTCAGCTTATTTCCTTATTGAATAGAAACCAATTTTACTGTATATCTATTATTTTGTGTTAAGCATATTTTGATAATAATTTGTATTCATTTCTTTCTTCTCATAAAATATGTATCAGTGGTATCAGAGTGGCCTTCTTCTTGTCATTCTTAATGCGTGTTCCCAACGAGGTCATGGTACAAAGAATTGGGTCTCGAGCTTGTTTCTCTTGAGGAAAAAATCTCTCGCACGCCCAAGAGACCTCTCATGGTGGGAGAAAATAAAGATGACAAGATAGGAGATCCCTTCAAAATTTTGCTTGAGGAATCCCTCACACAACATAGGAACAAGATGATGGATATTTTTGCGCAAATTCTTCGGTGGCTACTAATAGGTGAGGCATCTTCCTAAAACAGAGGAGACGCCCCCTTCAAGGTACAAATCAAATTTTATATTCCTATATTTGAAGGTTAGATAGAAGAAGATGTTGTATACAAATGGTTGAATATGCTAGAAGAGTATTTCTCTTTCCATAACTTCTTAAATAGAGAAAAGAATACTTTTTCACTCCTCAAAGTCGGTTCCCATGTCAAATATTGGTGGGAAGCTTTTTGTGAGCAGAAGGAAACAAAGGAACCCTCATTATTTACAATTGCAGTCACCTGGGAGTCCTTCAGGGATGAGATTAAGGAACAATACTACCCTGTTGGAAGTTATGACAACCTATATACAAAATGGACCAGACTGTGGTAGGAAAGATATGAAGGAGTGCCCGAGTTCACAAATATCTTCCATACCTTGCGCACCAAGCTGGGTATCAAATATTTTGAGCGAAATATGGTGTTCAAGTATCGTGGCGGTATGCATAGATACATCCAGGATGAAATGGAGTTTTTGGCCATCTCATCCTTGGGCGCAACCTACCGATATGCCATCAAAATCGAGTAGAATATCAAATAAAAGACGAGACAATTTGGGCTGGGAAACCCCTCACAGCAAAATCCAGGAAAATGTGGCCCCAACCCAAAAAACAAAGGACAAATCAAAGATGTACCACAGGATACCAAAGGCAATCCCACCTAGTGTTATTTCCTTGGTATCTGCCAAGCAATGCAGGAAGGTCATCTCTCAGATGGGAAATTTTGTCTTCTTCGTGATTCGCTCTCAGAATGAGTGAAAGATTGCAGCCACATCCGGGGTCTCCACGACTAACCTATCCACATAGAAGAAGTAAGTGGATAAGTTCATAGAAGCATATTCAGATATATTCTCGTCACCTACCAAGGTACCTTTGTACTGTCAGGTCAAGTACCCCATCGATATGACCCCCGGTGCATCATTGCCCAATGGACCAGTCTACCGTCGCTCTCTATTAGAAAAAGAGGAGATCAAGTGATAGATCCAAGAAATGCTCAATAAGGGTCACATTTGTCCCATCACATCACCTTGTGGGAGCACAATCATGTTGTTACAGAAGAAATATGGAACATGGCGACTCTTCATTAATTACCAGGCCCTGAACAAAATCATAGTCAGAAACCAGTGCCCTATTCCCCAAATTGAAGACCTCCTTGATCAACTCGCGGGGGCAGTAAGATTGATATGAAGTTTGGTTACCACCAGGTCTCGATAGAACAATAGATGTATGGAAGACTGCCTTCAAGTCAAAGGAAGGTCTTTTCGAATGGTTGGTCATGCCCTTTGGCTTGAAAAATGCTACAGCCACTTTCATGAGGATGATGGACGATATGCTGCGACCATTCACCAATAATTTTTGTAGTGGTGTATCTGGATGACATTCTCATTTACAACAAGACTTGGGAAGAACACTTGCAGCATATTCAACAAGTTTTTCACACCCTGTGGTAGCACAAGTTATATCCCAACTTGGAAAAATTCTCCTTCAGCATGGACAGGGTCCATTACCTAGGCTACATCATTGATCAACATGGTGTACATGTGGATCCAACCAAGATCCAAGTTATCTATGACTGGCCAGCCCCAACCACACTCACTGAGCTTCATATCTTCTTGGGCCTTGCCAATTTCTACTGCATGTTCATGTTGGGATTCTCCCATATTGCATGGGCCCTCAACCAAGTAACCAGGGGTCATGGTAAGGAGACATTTTTGTGGGGACGATCCCAACAAAAGGTGTTCGATGATTTGAAGCAACACTTGTTCTCAGCCCCAATACTTTCACTACTGGACCTACAACATCCCTTTGAAATCGAGATAGATGCATCAAACTATGTTGTGGGTGTTGTTTCCACTCATCACGGCCACCTCGTGGCCTATCATAGTGAGACATTGTCAGATGTTGTTTGTAAGTACCCTACTTACGACAAATAAATGTACTCCATTGTGAAATCCTGTCATTAATGGTGACATTACATTCTTGGGAAGGAGACAGTCATCCACACTTATCATAAGCCACTGCAATTCATGTAGACACAAGGAAAATTGTAGAATGACCGCCATCAGAAGTGGTCCACATACTTTAAGCAATTCCACCTCAACATCAAGTATAAAACATGAAGCACCAACCATGTCGTTGATTGCCTCAGCAGACCGCCAGTCATGAAAATCACCACGATGCTAGAATCATGTAGCCATGAGACCTCTGGATGGCACCAACTCTATGAGACAGACCCAGACTTCGCCACCACCTACCAAATGTTGGGCACAAACGCAGTTGTCACTAATTTCCATCTTTAAGATGGGTTGTTGTGTCATCTGGGCCATATCTGTGTTCCATCAAGAGAGTGAGCAAAGCTGATCTAGGAAGCCCACTACAGTTGGGTGGCAGGACAATTCAGCGTCAAAAAGAAAGTGGCAATTCTATATAAACATTTCTACTAGCCAAAACTTTGACATGAGGTCAGCAAGTATATCAGGTCCTGCACTTCCTATGCTATTTCCAAACCAAACAATAAGAAACAGGAAATGTACACGCCTCTTCCTACTTCTGACAGGCCATGGGAATCCATTTCCATGGATTACATGTCAGGCTTCCCATCCACCAAGTAGGGAAATGACTGTGTTTTGTGGTTGTTCATCATTTTTCTAAGATGGCGATTCTGGCCTCCTACAAGAAGAGAATCACAGTGGAGTCCATTGCCAAGCTCTTCTTTGAACGAGTTTGGGTACATTTTGGAATCCCACAAACCATTTTCTCAGATCAATACAATTGATTTCTCATCACATTCTAGTCGAGCCTCCGGTCACTACTAGACACCAAGCTCAACAAATCCACATCCTTCCACCCCCAGACAGATGGCCAAACCAAGTTCATAAATCGAATGATTGTGCATATCCTGTGCATGTATAATTTTAAGCACCCTTGCACATGGGATGAGAGTCTTCCCTATGTCCAACATAGCTACAACTGATCCTTTCATTACTCAATTGGACACAACCTCTTTCAGGCGAGGTTGGGATTCCAACCATTGGGTCCCATAAATATTGCACTACCCCTTGCGGTCACCTCGACTGACTCATATCCTACTCCAACTGAGGCTGAAAAATCCACCCGGTTTATTGTGCGGATCCAGCACATCTGCCAACAGGTTCAGGATATCCTACAAAATTCTAATGACAAGTACAAGAAATAACATGATCAACACCGGGTGCCACATAAGTTTCAAGTGGGAGACAGAGTTTGGTTTCATTTTCAGAAAGAACGCCTTATCGGACCCCATCAGAATCTTCTCCCACTTAGTTATGGGTCATACACCATCACCAAGGATATGGGTGACAATGATTTTGAGCTCAACATTCCTCCTTCCCTTGGTCTTCACCCAGTGTTCAACATGGATCTCCTTCGACCTTATTTCCCACCATTATTGGACACCTCAGAGATAGCAGAAAAAATGAAACCAACAAAGCTCAACCATGACTACATACAATAGGAATCCAGTGATCATATTGTGGACAAACAGGTCAAGGGAACTTGCCAGCAAAGGATCCAGCTTTATCGAGGTTTCAAAGCAAGGCAACTCCTGCACCAAGGCAAGTGGCTCACCCGGGGCCAAATTTAGCATAAACTTCCTCATCTAATGGGGGCACTCAACACAATGGAGAATATTTCTTCCTATGGGGGGAGGATTGATCCAGATGGAAGTCGGTGGCCTCCCACCTATTCCAACTAGCTCATTTTGGCAGTTTTCTAGCTCGACAGTTTTTTCCTAGTTTTTGAGTCCCTGACTTCTGAGGTCGTTTTAAGGACCTAAACAACATTTTTAGGGCTCTCCACAATCATTATGTGAGGGATATCCATAGGAAACATGTGTAGTCCTTGGATAAACCTTTCCAACGGGATATCGTACAACTAAAATGGAGATCGTATGCAAAAGTTACGACCCCAGGAAGTTGATGTACTAACTTACCCAAACGGGGCCCACATGACTTTTGGCACTTCATCTCCTAGGGTTAGGTTTTTGGAT
>JZKD02S2127590.1:0-16673 GCA_000966675.3 Picea glauca
ATTTGTTATAAGTAAAAAGGTAAGTGTTATGGTGATGAACAATAAAGGTAAGTGTTATGATGATGAAGGAGGAGGAAATAAAGTCATATATAATATGTGGTTGAAAATCAAAATTATAAAATAAATATGTGGTTGAAAATCAAAATTCTAAAATAAATATGTGGCTGAAAATTAAAATTGTAATATTTGATGAATGAGGAGGAAATAAAGTCATATAATATGTGGTTGAAAATCAAAATTATAAAATAAATAAATAAATAAATATGTGGTTGAAAATTAAAATTGTAATATATATATATATATATATATATATATATATATATATAAATAAATCAATCTTATATGTAATTGATTGTGAAGTAATTTGATTGATTTATAAGTGAATAAGGGATATTTGTGAGGATGGTAGGTTAATATGATAATTATTATAAAAARGAAAGTAATGAAAGTAGATTWTTTTTTTTTTTAAAGGATGAGGTTATAAAGTTATAACRRGTTAAAAATCAAAATTAAAAATAGATACATTTCACATGTATTTTAAATAATTGATTTAATTGTATGTCAACAATCAAGTAGTTGATTTAATTACTTGTGAACAAGTAAATGTTATGATAATGGTAGGTGAATATGTGAATTTTATGAATGGATAGTTTTAGTATTCAATAACTCTTTAAAATTGTTTGAAATATAAATGATTTATGTTAATTTTCAATATTTCTATATATTTTTGAAAATTTCATTTATAAATATTTAAAAATAATTTTATTAAGTTAAAAGTTTTTGTTTTTTTTTAAATATCATTTAAAAGTTAAACTAGTTGAAATTTTAGTTATTTAGTTTCTTCAAACTTTCTTTTTCTTTTTATTGTTGGAAAATTTCACATTTGAATATATCATCTGTTGGGATTCATTTTAACTCTGGTTCCATCTTTAGCTGGAATGCCAATTTTTTAGATGATAATCTTTATCTATATGTATATGTTTAAGATGAACTTGATACTTTAAGAATAACAAAGTAACAATGTTTAGTGATGAAGATGTTGAATAATAACAAAATGGAATTATTTAGATATTCAATAACATATATAGCACATCATATGTCCATTGGATATAGCTTGGGTGGTTGGGAGGAATGATTGTTACCCTCCCCATTGAGGTTCAAATCCTTGGATTGACTAATGAAATACATACATTTCTCTTTGTTTATTAATTTTTTATATTAAAGCCAACATCGTTTTTTTATTTAGTCAATATTATATTTTTTTAAATGTACATGTGTCCGTTCTAGGTTGAGCACAAAGGAATTACACATCTCCTTCTCTTTCTTTTTAAACTTTTACATTAAAGCCGACATTGTTTTTTTATTTAGTTAATATCATTTTTTTTAAAAGACACGTGTCAACTCCAAGTTGAGCACGAAAGAAATTATACATCTCCCCCATATTGAGCTCTAGAAAGAACCTCTCTACACAATTAAGTTGGTGTTCAATATTTAAAGCCCCAAATTCTTGCTAATTTGAAATGTATTTATGTTTGGGAGGCCCATATATTATGTATCATTTGGATGAGTCATAACATATATTTATTTGTTTTATTAGCTCCCAAAAATATCATACTTGGTGATTGGAAAGGTTTTATCCATGTGAACACATTCCTAAAGACCCCAATTTCTTCATATTTTCTTAATAAGGAAACTAGCTTTCATTTGAATGATTAAGCAAGAGATTTCATTCTTTGGAGGCTCAACCCAAAGGATGAGATAATTCACAGTGTTTGGAACCAAACATCACAAGAACCATTCTTCATTAGTTTTCAAATAATTTATTCTCTCATTCCCATGAATTCAAAGGGGGACAAGTGAACCCAAAGGATGAAATAATTCACAATGTCTAGAGACAAAGGTCACAAGAACCACCCTTCATTAGTTTTCAAATCATTCATTCTCCCATTCCCCTATTGATAAATTCATAAGGGGACAAGTAATTTTTATTAGGGAAAACAATTTAAAGAGGGGGGTCTCAACCTGTTAAGCTCTAATGATCTGTATTTATGAGCGAAATGAAATGAAACATGGATCTGTAACATTAACACAGATATACAAAGAACAATAATATAGATATAATGAAACTTAACTTCTATTCAATAAAGAAATCTGTTGAAACTGTAAAATGTAGAATGAAACAATCTTGCTTGAATGGTGGTAGCTAATCTCTGAGAAGAGATGTGGTAGCTACGTGTATTCACTTGAGCACATTACAATGAGGCCTCCGAGATTTTTTAGCATCAAGAATGATCCAGGTGGATATTGGTGGCCACCCACCTATTCCAACTAGATCATATTGACAGTTTTAGTTCAACACGTTCTTCTGTACTTCTTTGTAATGGTGGGTTATACACTTTCGGGGCTGTCTGAAGCCCTATACATATTCTAGGTGGATACTGGTGGCCTCCCACCTAATCCAACTGGCTTATTTTGTATGTTTTTATGTCAACACATCTTGTTGTACTTCTAGGGTCATTTTGGGGCCCTTAACAGTGTTTTTTTTTTGCTCACCATAGTCAAATTGTAGATGAAGTCAGAGTTTGACGACGTCATGTGTAGTTCTCTAAAAGACAAGTTTACAACGAGCTATCACGCACCTAAAACAAAGGTCGTATGAAAAATTTACGACCCTGAGAAGTTGAGGTACCAACTTACCCATAGGGGCCCACATAACTTTTGGTGTTTCACTTCCTAGGGTTAGGTTTTTTGGATGTCTAGGGTTTTTACATTCGTGAGTAATATCAAAAAGGCCTCTGGAGCCTCATTGTAATCATTCTACTCAGAAGGATGCGAATAACAACCACATATCTTCTCATAGATAGCTACCACCATTCGAGCAAGTGTTTTAGTTCTGCAGTTTTACAATTTCAGCCTATTTCATTTATTCAATATAAGATATTGTTCATTGGATATCTATGTTGTTCTTCATATCTTTGTATTTATTGTATTCAGTCTGTTAATCAATTCATTTTTCTCCTAAATCCGGATCAATGGTATCAGAGCGGTTTTCTCTTCATTTATTTTTCTTTGTGCATGTCCCTGACAAGATCTGGGTACAAGAAGTTGGGACTCGAATCAATTGATTTGTTGCAAGATTGGTCACGCCGAGCCTGACAACAAACCATGGGAGACAAAAAGAAATATGATGGAGCATGAGATCTTTTTAAAATGTTTCTTGAGGAAGACCTTATGCGACAAAGGAACACAATGATGGACAACTTTGTGTAGATCCTTCAACGACTTCCTACAGGAGAATAATCTTCATCAAGCAGCCATGCAACCCCCTTCAAGGTACAGTTAAATTTTGATATTCCATTATTTGAAGGATTGATAGATGTGGATGCTATAAATAAGTGGTTGAATCTGCTCGAAGGGTATTTTTCAGTACATAATTTTCTTGATAGGGAAAATATTACATTTTCACTCCTCAAGGTCATCCCCCATGTTAAGGACTGGTGGGACACTTACTCTGAGAAAAGGACCATAGAGGAATCTGTAATATTTGTGGTTTCCCCTACAGGGGATTCCTTCTAGAATGCCATTAAAGAACAATACTACCTTGTTGGAAGCTATGAGGACTAGTACACCAGACAGACCACCCAATGTCAAGAAAAGGACCAGACAGTACCAAATTTCACCAATATTTTCCATACTCTACGCACCAAATTGGGTATCAAAGACTCTGAGTGACATCTGGTGCTCAAATACCATGACTGTTTGCATAGATAAATTAAAAAAAATGGAGTTTTTGGACATTGCCTCATTGGGTATGGCTTATAGATACGTTGTCAAGATCGAGAATAAATTTAAGAAAAAGAGGCGAGAGTTTGGATCTACAAACTCCTCACAGTTGAAGCAGGAAAAAGGAGGCCCCAACCCACATAGCAAGGGACAGAGGAAAGATGGCTACTCTTAGGACAACCAGTCCAAACTGCAACATAAGAAGGGAAATGAGAAGATGAAGAAGGACATGGGAAAATGGTGCGAGTACCATAAAATCCCTTGGCACAACACTAAAGAATGCCACTCGTGGACGAGATGAAGACTTCCGAGTTAGAGGCTGATTCTGACTCCGAATCAAATACCGAAGGAGGTAAGCGAATTATCGATGTTGAACCTAGTGCCATTGTCGCTACCACCAAAGTCTGACCAAGAGAACCAGGAGAACTAGAGGAAGGGGAAAACCTCTTTCACTCACATATGTAGGTAAAGGGGGATTTGCTTCATTCTATTGTCGATAGTGACAGTCAAAAGAACCTGATTTCAGTAGATGTCGTCAAGCGGCTAGACTTGTGATGACACCGCACCTGCATCCCTACACCATCGGTTGGCTTCACCAAGGAGGAGATCTTCGTATCAGCCAACAGTGTCATCTGCCCTATGACATCAATCCTTTCAAGGATGAGGTATTGTGTGATATTGATCCCATTGAAGTTTGTAATATTCTTTTAGGGAAACCATATTTGTGGAAGTTTCATGTTGTGTATGAGTCTAGACCCTGCAATGTTTTTTTTGTAAGTAAGTGAGTGATATTAAATATAAAGGGCCTTCCTGGACCAAAAAAAGATACACAGTACAGAGAAGATACTAGTTGTAGTTACCAGAATGCCCCAACAGAGGGGAAACCAGTCCAGCCAGCATGACAGTTAGACAAAAAGAGTGTGATAAGTCAAGTGACCTGTTCAGAGCTAATTGGACATCAACTAAGAGTAAACCAGAAAGTTCTAAAAACCTCAGACATTTGGCCGATAGCCTTGCCAGGTGTTGTGGTCCACCTCTAACCAAGGCTCCTCCTCGATATAAGTCACCTGGTCATCCCAACGCTTTACCACATCCACGCCTCCTTCAGTCCTGACGGCTGGCTGAGTATCCTGTGCCCCTTCATGTCCTGTGTCCATCTCCTTTGCGTCCTCCGCATGCTGGATTCCATGTGGCTCCTTGCTTGGCAGGCTTGACTCCAGGGTCTTCCCATCATCAGTTGTGCTCTTGGGGTTCGCTGTCATAGCCTCACCATTAAGGTCAGAGGGGGAAACTTCTCGCATAGAGGTAAGGAGCTGGAGTAATGATGCAATATTCCCGTCCACGGTGAGCAAGCAGAATTGGAGGTCCTCCACCCCCTGGCGGAGCTCGAAGACCAAACCAAAAATAATTTCCAAGCTTTCCCAGAGTTGAGTATCAGAGAAGGGGTTCAGGGCCTGGTGTTCAGTGCGTCGTGGCTTGCCTGGAGGTGGTTCTCCCATAGTCAGCCTAGCTGAGGTAAGAATTGGTATTGGTGGAGCTTTGAAAGAGGGATATTCTGGGAGGTGGCTCGTGTTGGAAGTCGACAACCAGGGAACAATAGCCAGACCATCCATTTGCTTCGATGCCAAAATGGGAGAGGAAGGAACCGTGTCCGGCGGGATGAGGGGAGAAGAACAGGATGAAGGCGATGTTGGCGGCGAAACGGAGGGGCGGTGAGGTCTCCATGGGGAGCCTCTACGCGGATGCCCTCGAGGCCGAGGCATGAAACACGTCTCGTGCTGGCTAGGGGTGTTGGGTACCAGGGGTGGCGGCAGGAAGCTTGCATCCAGAACCAAGCAACACTGAGCTTGTAGGTTTCAGAGAACTCAGACGGAGACTGCCCTGAGGAGAACCAAGTAAGGCTCGCGCAGGGATAAACGAGAAGCAAACAGAGCTCAACCATGGAATGAGCGTAAAGGGGAGAGAGGCGATGATGTAATGCTCCTCGCGCCATGGTTAATGGCAACTTAATGCCTGCGTAGGGTGCCGCCCGAAGGCACGAGCCCTTCACGTGGCGCAGTGCCTTGCTGGCCAGCCCTCGCCTCCTCATCGTGCCGCGTGGGACACAATATCACCCCATCCAGGGGTGTATCCACTAAACCAGCTTTGCGGATGCATTGCTGGAGAATGGGATGCTCCGGTTCCAAAGCAGAACTGCATAGGAGTTCAGGACCAGTCCAAGTAGTGCCTATATTGGCCAGCTCGTCTGCAACTTGATTCGCTTTCCTTCTAACATGGGCAGGGATGATTGCTTGAGTTGGTTTCATGAGGTTGGTGATCATCTGTAAGCCATGTGAGAGCCTCCAGCTAGGCGATATTTTTTCCAGGTTTTCTCCATTTAGAATTCTTTGTAGCAGATTGATAATGACTTGTGAATCTCCCTCAACTACTAAATTATTGAAACTGTGGTCACTGGCCAATTTCAACCCACGGATGAGTCCCCAGAGCTCTGCTGTGTTTTTTGTGGAGTGCCCCAAGTATCCTGCAATGATTAAAATGATGTGCCCTAAGTGGTTGCGAAAGACTGCCCCATAACCAATAGCTCCTAGATTGCCTTTAGAGGCTCCATCAAAGTTAAGTTTTATGAAAGGAGTTGGGGGGGGAGACCAAAAGGAGGGGCTAGTAGAGGGGACGGAGGGAGGAGAGAGGGTCAGAGGAGGGAAAGAAGGAATAGGTTGCCAATGCTGGAGGATTAAAAGTTCGGAAGGAATGTTGCCCCCGTTATCGTCGGTCCACTGTTGCAGAGAGATGGTTTCCATAATGTTGCAGCGACATTGATGCCAACATTATTGCCAGGGACATGAGAGGTTTCGAAAGATCCTTCTATTCCGTTCTTTCCAGGTTTTCCAAAGGATGAAGCCTGGAAGGAGTTTCCATATCTGATTAAGGAGGGGGGAGCGGAAAGCTTGATCTCTCCAGCTTGCAATAGTATCAATTACACTCTCTCTTTGTCGATCTGACTTGTGCATGATGAGTGTCGCTTGATCCCAGAGTTGGGCCGTGTAGGAACAAGAATTAAGGAGATGATTCATGGTTTCTTCTGCCCCTTCACATAACAGCCAAATGGAGGGCCCAAGAAAACCTCTCTTCGAAAGGTTGTCCCAAGTAAGAATGCTAGAGTGGGAGACTAGCCAGAGAAAGAGAGTGACTTTTGGCCAATGTTTAAGGCTCTAGATTTTGCGCCAGAGTCTGTTAGTAAGTGGAGGGTATACCTGAGTTAAGATTTGGTAGGCCTCTTGCGTGTTGTAGGTGCCTTTTGGGAGGTGTCCCCAACGAAGAATATCCTCTCCTTATAATTTGGGGATTTTCTGCTTGGCCATCTCCTCGTGCCAGGGTGCCAGGTCCACATGCGCTCCCACATTTATGCATTCCTTGTCCAGGTGCCAGCTGCGCCAAGTGTCTCTGGGTGAATTGTCCTGCTAGTAGTAAGCAACTATCGTCAGGCCTGCCATAGTATCTTATGGGTAGATGTCTCCCACCCAGCTGTTGTTGTCTATAGTCGGCCATTGTTGCCAGGAATCCTGCCAGAAGAGATCCGTTTCCCCATTTCGGATTTCCCAAAAAGTGTTTCGAGTAACCAACTGTTTGTTTTGCTTGGCCACTGTCCATATTAGGGATCCAGGGCCTTCCCCATCTCATCGAATTAGGTTCTTTTCCGCCATGTTTGGCATGTATTTTTTCCTCCAGAATTTGGCCCAGAGGTCCTGGGGATGCTTGAGCCACCGCCACCAGATTTTGGCTGTCAGAACTTTGTTCATAATGAGGGGGTCTCGTAGCCCTAAGCCACCTTGATCTTTGGATCGACATAATTTGTCCCAGTTGACCAATGCTATCTTATTTCCTGAGTTGAATCCTTGCCAAAGGAAGTTTCTCTGAAGATTTCTAATGGTTGAGAGAACATGTCTTGGTGCAGCCAATGCTGAGAAGGAGTAAATCGGAAGGGCTTGAAGAACGCTCCGGAGGAGAACCAGGCGGCTGGGCAGATTTAAGACTCTGAGGGTCCAGGAGGAGAGTCTTTTGGTAAAGGAGGAAAGAAGGTGCTCCCACGAGGAGTTCTGAAGGGCATTGTCAATCAGGGGAATGCCAAGGTATTTGGACGGAAGGGAGCTTNCGCTTTACCACGTCCACGCCTCCTTCAGTCCTGATGGCTGGCTGAGTATCCTGCGCCCCTTCATGTCCCGTGTCCATCTCCTTTGCGTCCTCCGCATGCTGGATTCCATGTGGCTCCTTGCTTGGCAGGCTCGACTCCAGGGTCTTCCCATCGTCAGTTGCGCTCTTGGGGTTCGCTGTCGTAGCCTCACCATCAAGGTCAGAGGGGGCAGCTTCTCGGATAGAGGTAAGGAGCTGGAGTAATGATGCAATATTCCCGTCCACGGCGAGCAAGCAGAATTGGAGGTCCTCCACCCCCTGGCGGAGCTCGAAGACCAAACCAAAAATAATTTCCAAGCTTTCCCAGAGTTGAGTATCAGAGAAGGGGTTCGGGGCTTGGTGTTCAGTGCGTCGTGGCTTGCCTGGAGGTGGTTCTCCCATAGTCATCCCAGCTGAGGTAAGAATTGGTATTGGTGGAGCTTTGAACGAGGGATATTCTGGGAGGTGGCTTGTGTTGGGAGTCGACAGCCAGGGAACAATAGCCAGACCATCCATTTGCTCCGATGCCAAAACGGGAGAGGAAGGAACCATGTCCGGCGGGATGAGGGGAGAAGAACAGGATGAAGGCAATGTTGGCGGAGAAACGGAGGGGCGGTGAGGTCTCCATGGGGAGCCTCTGCGCGGATGCCCTCGAGGCCGAGGCATGAAACACATCTCGTGTTGGCTAGGGGCGTTGGGTACCGGGGGTGGCAGCAGGAAGCTTGCATCCAGAATCAAGCAACACTGAGCTTGTAGGTTTCAGAGAAATCAGACGGAGACTGCCCCGAGGAGAACCAAGTAAGGCTCGCGTAGGGATAAAGGAGAAGAAAACAGAGCTCAACCATGGAATGAGCGTAAAGGGGAGATAGGCGATGATGTAATTCTCCTCGCGCCATGGTTAATGGCAACTTAATGCCTGCGTAGGGAGCCGACTGAAGGCACGAGCCCTTCACGTGGCGCAGTGCCTTGCTGGCCAGCCCTCGCCTCCTCATCGTGCCGCGTGGGACACAATATCACCCCATCCAGGGGTGTATCCACTAAACCAGCTTTGCGGATGCATTGCTGGAGAATGGGATGCTCCGGTTCCAAAGCAGAACTGCATAGGAGTTCAGGACCAGTCCAAGTAGTGCCTATATTGGCCAGCTCGTCTGCAACTTGATTCGCTTTCCTTCTAACATGGGCAGGGATGATTGCCTGAGTTGGTTTCATGAGGTTGGTGATCATCTGTAAGCCATGTGAGAGCCTCCAGCTAGGCGAGATTTTTTCCAGGTTTGCTCCATTTAGAATTCTTCGTAGCAGATTGATAATGACTTGTTAATCTCCCTCAACTACTAAATTATTGAAACTGTGGTCACTGGCCAATTTCAACCCACGGATGAGTCCCTAGAGCTCTGCTGTGTTGTTTTTGGAGTGCCCCAGGTATCCTGCAATGATTAAAATGATGTGCCCTAAGTGGTTGCGAAAGACTGCCACATAACCAATAGCTCCTGGATTGCCTTTAGAGGCTCCATCAAAGTTAAGTTTTACGAAAGGAGTTGGGGGGGGGAGACCAAAAGGAGGGGCTAGTAGAGGGGACAGAGGGAGGAGAGAGGGTCAGAGGAGGGAAAGAAGGAATAGGTTGCTAATGCTGGAGGATTAAAAGTTCGGAAGGAATGCTGCCCCCGTTATCGTCGGTCCACTGTTGCAGAGAGATGGTTTCCATAATGTTGCAGCGACATTGATGCAAACATTATTGCCAGGGACGTGAGAGGTTTCAAAAGATCCTTCTATTCCGTTCTTTCCAGGTTTGCCAAAGGATGAAGCCTACAAGGAGTTTCCATATCCGATTAAGGAGGGGGGAGCGGAAAGCCTGATCTCTCCAGCTTGCAATAGTATCAATTACACTCTCTCTTTGTCGATCTGACTTGTGCATGATGAGTGCCGCTTGATCCCAGAGTTGGGCCATGTAGGAACAAGAATTAAGGAGATGATTCATGGTTTCTTCTGCCCCTTCACATAACAGCCAGATGGAGGGCCCAAGAAAACCTCTCTTTGAAAGGTTGTCCCAAGTAAGAATGCTAGAGTGGGAGACTAGCCAGAGAAAGAGAGTGACTTTTGGCCAATGTTTAAGGCTCTAGATTTTGCGCAAGAGTCTGTTAGTAAGTGGAGGGTCTACCTGAGTTAAGATTTGGTAGGCCTCTTGCATGTTGTAGGTGCCTTTTGGGAGGTGTCCCCAACGAAGAATATCCTCTCCTTCTAATTTGGGGATTTTCTGCTTGGCCATCTCCTCGTGCCAGGGTGCCAGGTCCACATGCGCTCCCACATTTATGCGTTCCTTGTCTAGGTGCCAGCTGCGCCAAGTGTCTCCGGGTGAATTGTCCTGCCAGTAGTAAGAAACTATCGTCAGGCCTGCCTTAGTATCTTGTGGGTAGATGTCTCCCGCCCAGCTGTTGTTGTCTATAGTCGGCCATTGTTGCCAGGAATCCTACTAGAAGAGATTCGTTTCCCCATTTCGGATTTCCCAAAAAGCGTTTCGGGTAACCAACTATTTGTTTTGCTTGGCCACTGTCCATATTAGGGATCCGGGGCCTTCCCCATCCCATCGAATTAGGTTCTTTTCCGCCACATTTGGCATGTATTTTTTCCTCCAGAATCTGGCCCAGAGGTCCTGGGGATGCTTGAGCCACCGCCACCAGATTTTGGCTGTCAGAACTTTGTTCATAATGAGGGGGTCTCGTAGCCCTAAGCCACCTTGATCTTTGGATCGACATAATTTGTCCCAGTTGACCAATGMTATMTTMTTTCYTGAGTTGAATCCTTGCCAAAGGAAGTTTCTCTGAAGATTTCTAATGGTTGAGAGAACATGTCTTGGTGCAGCCAATGCTGAGAAGGAGTAAATCGGAAGGGCTTGAAGAACGCTCYGGAGGAKAWCYAGGCGGCTGGGMAGATTTAAGACTCYGAGGGTCCAGGAGGAGAGTCTTTTGGTAAAGGAGGAAAGAAGGTGCTCCCACGAGGAGTTCTGAAGGGCATTGTCAATCAGGGGAATGCCAAGGTATTTGGACGGAAGGGAGCTTCTGTTGAAGCCTAAGAGTTCGGTAATGTGAAGCTGAATCGAGGGTGGTGTATTGAAGAAAAAGATTTGGGATTTTTCCTTGTTGCATTCTAGCCCCGAGGTGTCTAAGAAGGTTTGAAGAATGTCAAGTAGAGCGTTGGATTCGCGAATGGTAGGGGTGCCCATTAGAAGCGAATCATCCACAAATTGACTGTGCGAGATGGGAGGGGAGATGTCGTGCAGGGGTAAGACAGTTATCAGGTTTCCTTCAACTGTTTCTCGGATAGAGTGTCCTAGACCTTCAACCATAATGATAAAGAGAAAAGGGGAGAGGGGATCCCCCTGCCTGATTCATCTTGAGGGAGAAAAAGGTCAAGAAGGAACACCATTGACTAGAATGGAGAAGAAAGCCGAAGAGGTTAGATTCATAATCCAAGAAACCCAGCTTTGATCAAAGCCAAAGGTGAGGAGCATAGCCCACATATATTCCCAACTTATCTTGTCAAAGGCTTTAGAGAGATCCAACTTGAGGAGCATACCTGGAGTTTTGGTTTTCTGCAGAGAGTGGATCACTTCATGAGCAAGGATGATGCTGTCCATGATTTGCCTACCTTCAACGTAGCCTGATTGTTCTAGGGAGATGATTGTCGGTAAGATAGGTTTGAGTCGCCTGGCAATCACCTTTGTCAAGAGTTTATAAATTATATTACAGAGCGCTATAGGTCTAAATTGTTGTGGGTGATGCGCCTATCCCCCTTTGGGTATGAGGGCAAGGAAGGTCATGTTTAATGCTCGGAGGACCTGTCCAGTGGCTCTGGAATCTTCTAAAATTTCCCATACCTCGTGCCTGATCATTGGCAAGAAATGATGGAAGAAATCGCTGGTTAAGCCATCAGGTCTTGGAGCCTTGCATTTGGGTGTGTCCTGAAGCGCCTGATCCACCTCCTCAATTGAAATAGGTCGGAGCAAGGCCAAGTTTTTCTCCCTTGTAACCAGGGATGGCACATGCTGGCTGACCTTGGCAATGGCCTCATGTCTATCTAGAATAGGTTTTGTAAGGAGGTTTTGATAGTATCCGATCAAGGCCGCTTCCATGTCTTTATGTGAATGAAGGGTCTCCCCAGTTGCAGAGATAAGGCTCGTGATTTTGTTGGTGTGCCGCCTGTGAATGGCCGTTCTATGGAAGAATTTGGTGTTGCGTTCTCCCTCCTTGAGCCATCGGATGCACGAATTTTTCTTCCAGAGGATCTCTTCTTGTATTTTCCTGGCCGCTAACTGTTGATTTACGATTGATTCCTAGTCTTTTAAATCATTTGTGAGCCCCCGAGTTTTGATCTGATTTTGAATTTCGCTCATGCGGTCTGATAGCTTCCTTTGAGATTCAAAGATATCGCCGAAGGTGTTCTTATTCCAAAGTTTGAGAAACTGTTTAAGGTTATTTAGTTTTTGTTGGAACCTGTACATTTTTGAGCCCTAAGGGACCTCTGCCTCCCTCCACCAGTTCTGTATGTTTGCCTGGAAATCGGGGTGGTCGAGCCAGAAATGCTCAAATTTGAAAGATTTTTTCCCCATCGTGGTTGGGATATCCAGCCAGAGCTAAATAGGCCAATGGTCCGAGCCAGATATATTTAGGATGGAAGCCTCCATAGTTGTGCCTTCTAGCATGAGAGAGTCCGGGATGAGGAACCGGTTGAGCTTGCAAGCAATTTGGTGTGTGCCAGTTCTTCTGTTTGTCTAGGTGTGAGTGCCATTGATAGTTTCCGGGTCAATGAGGTGGTGGTTATCTATGAGGCTGTTGAAGTCGTTGGTTTCTCGGTCCAGTATTCTTGAGCCTCCCCTCTTCTCTTCCAGGCTGCGGATGATATTGAAATCTCCTCCAATAATCCATTTATTGTGCTGATTTAAAGTGGATAAGTAGTCCAGATTCCTAAGGAAGGTGACCTTCTCCCTTATGTTGGATGGGACATATACATTAGTTAAGTGTCCTGGTTTATTAGATCCAATGAGTCTGTAGTCCATTGTGATAGACCATCTTGTGGCGATGAAGTTTTCTAGCATTGTTGAGTTTGTGTTCCAGAGGATGGCCAGTCCCCCTGCTGTACCTATGGCTCCTACTGAAATAGCTGCCCCATGCTTCCAACAGTAGGGGAGTAATTTATCCACATCTTCTGAGGTACATTTTGTTTCCTGCAGAAGAACTATATCAGGTTTTTCCGCTAAAATCAGATCTCGTAGCAATTTTTGCTTGCTATGCCCATTAAGGCCTCTGATATTCCATGAGATAATCTTCATGATGACAGGGGGGTGGGGAGAGGAGGGAAGCTATATGAGATCAAGTGGATTTTCCCTAAGTTTACCATGAAGTGGCCAATTTCTTGAATAAGCTTGTTGGTGGATTTCCGCCCTCTTTTCTTCTCATCTTTCTGGGATTTACCGGTGCCTTTTGATTGACTGCTTTGTATTCCCAACCCTTGGCTAGCTCTTGCCAATGATCCAGCAAAGGATTTGAGGAAGACTTTATGCACCTTTCGTAATTGATCTCTGGGTATTGTGTATAGTTTCTGTTGCCTATATGCATGCTCGAGATGCACCAAATCCACTCCTGCTAAATCCAGCTCTTCCAGCTCCATTTCTGCGTCTCCGTCCTCTGTCTCCAAAGGATCCTGCGATTCCTGAATCGCGTTTGGGGGGGTAATATCTAGTCCCTTGCTTAGTGGGGTTTTTTCCTCCCCTTGTTTGGTCGCATGAGAGACATTAGCCGAAGGTGGTTCATTGGGTTGTATTTGGCTTGCAAGGTTTTCTGGTTGATCTTGCAAAGCTATAAATCTATTACTAGTTGAGGGATCTTTACTTACCTGGGTCGATTGCTTTCTTCCTCCTGGTCTTCTTTTCCCCGTGGGTTGAGTGAAGCCGTCCTTGTCCTTGCTGCTGTCTGGGTTTCCTTCTTTGTGAAAATTGTTGAGGGGGCATTCTCTAAAGAGGTGGTCGTGCTCGTGGCATCTCCGACATCGGAATGGGATGTGCTCATAGTCGATGGTCTGGGTCCAATCCTCGTCGTTATATTCTAGTATGATGGATCTGGGGAGTGTCTTAGTTATATTCAGGTATACACAGATTCATGCATAAGAGGTGTAGTACCTTTTCTTGGTGGCCTCAGATGACTTGACATAGATGCCGATGGTGTTGCCGATACCAGATAGTACCTCCTCTAGCCAGAACTCCTATGGGAGGGAGTATAATCTGATCCATACAGGTGCATGAGCAAAGTCCTCCTTTTCAGGGCTGAACTTCTCCATCCAGAAGCGCAAGAAGAGGCCCGCCGAGTTGAAAAAATAGAGCCCTCCATCGAAGATGCGGTTACGATCCTCAAGGTTGTGGAAGATTATTGTGAAAAAACCCTTAGATCCTAGTTGTAAATCATAGTGACCTTTTGGCTTCCACCAGTATTGTATCCATTTGATCAGATCTCGTTCTGAGGGCCATAACCCTATGAAATTTCCCACCAGGGCATAGTCTCTCATGTATTGCTTTTGCTCTTCTATGCATGGTGAGTTAATCACATATTTTGGGGCTTGTGGCACCTGTGGAATACACTTACCAGGCATCCATGGAACTGACGGTGTGGGGGAAGAAGCTCCTTTCTCGGGGTTGATCTCCATTTCTCAGTCCTTGAACGCGCCTTCTTCCCATATTTTTGAGCACAGGTCTGGCGGCGGCTCAAAGGTCAGCCGCTTAGACCTCTCAGTAGCATTTACGCCTACTGTGGTTTGAATGTAAGTGTCGCCTGCCGACCCTCCCTCCTTATGAGGTCCATGAGCCCCGTTGGGGCCACTGCTGGAACCACGTAGTCCAAGAGATCTGCAGAACCCTAATCCTTCGGCAAAACCCTAATCCTGATTATAACAATAAATCCTAGACCCTGCAATGTTATTATTACTTTGGGTAGACAATTGTACAGGATACTAGAGGTAGCACTGCCTACCATTATTTCTTTAATCTATGCTAAGAAATGCAATAAGGTCATTTCACAAAATGGGAAGTTCATATTCTTTGTGATTCATGCTCACAGTAAGCAGAAGGTTGCTGCCACATCCGTGGCCTGTACATATAGCCTCTCTTTGTAGCATAAGCAAGTGGACGGGATCATGGAAGAGTATAGAGACATATTCTCCTCACCCATCAGGGTACCAACGCACTGCCAAGTCAAGAATCGAATTGATCTGACCCCTAGTGTACCTCTTCCTAATGGACCAATATATCGTCGCTCCTTGATGGAAAATGATGAAATCAGGCATCGGATTCAAGAGATTCTTCAAAGGGGCACATTTGTTAAGCCCTAATATTGGCTCATTACCCCTTAATTGGGGCATATTACATTAGTAATGTTATTTTATTTATGTCAGATTTATTCCATTAGTTGTAATTANTAGTACCTCCTCTAGCCAGAACTCCTATGGGAGGGAGTATAATCTGATCCATACAGGTGCATGAGCAAAGTCCTCCTTTTCAGGGCTGAACTTCTCCATCCAGAAGCGCAAGAAGAGGCCCGCCGAGTTGAAAAAATAGAGCCCTCCATCGAAGATGCGGTTACGATCCTCAAGGTTGTGGAAGATTATTGTGAAAAAACCCTTAGATCCTAGTTGTAAATCATAGTGACCTTTTGGCTTCCACCAGTATTGTATCCATTTGATCAGATCTCGTTCTGAGGGCCATAACCCTATGAAATTTCCCACCAGGGCATAGTCTCTCATGTATTGCTTTTGCTCTTCTATGCATGGTGAGTTAATCACATATTTTGGGGCTTGTGGCACCTGTGGAATACACTTACCAGGCATCCATGGAACTGACGGTGTGGGGGAAGAAGCTCCTTTCTCGGGGTTGATCTCCATTTCTCAGTCCTTGAACGCGCCTTCTTCCCATATTTTTGAGCACAGGTCTGGCGGCGGCTCAAAGGTCAGCCGCTTAGACCTCTCAGTAGCATTTACGCCTACTGTGGTTTGAATGTAAGTGTCGCCTGCCGACCCTCCCTCCTTATGAGGTCCATGAGCCCCGTTGGGGCCACTGCTGGAACCACGTAGTCCAAGAGATCTGCAGAACCCTAATCCTTCGGCAAAACCCTAATCCTGATTATAACAATAAATCCTAGACCCTGCAATGTTATTATTACTTTGGGTAGACAATTGTACAGGATACTAGAGGTAGCACCGCCTACCATTATTTCTTTAATCTCTGCTAAGAAATGCAATAAGGTCATTTCACAAAATGGGAAGTTCATATTCTTTGTGATCCGTGCTCACAGTAAGCAGAAGGTTGCTGCCACATCCGTGGCCTGTACATATAGCCTCTCTTTGTAGTAGAAGCAAGTGGACGGGATCATGGAAGAGTATAGAGACATATTCTCCTCACCCATCAGGGTACCGACGCACTGCCAAGTCAAGCATCGAATTGATCTGACCCCTAGTGTACCTCTTCCTAATGGACCAATATATCGTCGCTCCTTGATGGAAAATGATGAAATCAGGCATCAAATTCAAGAGATTCTTCAAAGGGGCACATTTGTTAAGCCCTAATATTGGATCACTACCCCTTAATTGGGGCATATTACATTAGTAATGTTATTTTATTTATGTCAGATTTATTCCATTAGTTGTAATTATACCTCCTAGTCTCCTATATATACCAAGGAGACATT
>JZKD02S2127590.1:25712-40080 GCA_000966675.3 Picea glauca
AAGCCAAGAAGGATAATAAATTATCACCAAAGTAATATGGCCCTTATAAGGTGTTGCAAAAGATTGGTACTATGGCATACAAATCGGAGTTGCATGCATCTTCACGAGTACACCCAATTTTCCATGTTTCATGCTTAAAGAAGGTTATAGGCGACAAGATCCCAGTTCAAAGTATATTGCCAGAACTTGACAAGGATGGAAAAATCATATTGGAGCTTGAAGCCATCACTGACACAAGAATTCACCAGCTGAGGAATAGATCCATTTCAGAGTATCTCATTAAATGGAGGAAACTACCGCCTGAAGATTCCACTTGGGAAGATGAGTCTTTTATACAAAAGCATCCAGAGTTACTCAAGCATTACAGACAACACTTGTCTCAAGGGGAGGGGCATGTTAAGCCCTAATATGGTCTCATTACCCCTTTATTGGGCCATATTACATTAGTAATGTTATTTTATTTATGTCAGCTTTATTCCATTAGTTGTAATTATACCTCCTAGTTTCCTATATATACCAAGGAGATATTTTCATTTGGAATCATCGTGTACTTGAACATTTAAGTGGGGTAAAAGGAGGTTTCCCCTTCGAAGAGGCTTATTATCTAAAATTATCTCTTTTTCAAGGCCTTGAGTACTTTTTCTGAGGTTTTTCTATGCTAAATTGATATTTGGTTCTTAACCAAGGAGGAGATCTTCATGTTATCCAATAGTGTCGTCTGCCCTCTGACATCAATCCTTTCAAGGATGAGGTATTGTGTGATATTGATCCCTTTGATGTTTGTAATATTCTTTTAGGACAACCATATTTGTGTAAGTTTCATGCTGTGTATGAGTCTAGACCCTGCAGTGTTATTATTAATTTGGATAGACAATTGTACAGGATACCAGAGGTAGCACCGCCTACCGTTATTTCTTTAATCTCTACTAAGCAATGTGTCAGCGACATTTCTTGTCCTAGGCACAAGAGTATTCATGTCTGCAAGATGCATGAGAAGTGCCCGAAATCAGCATGGGAAAATCTCGTTTTAAAGCCTTCGAGCACGTAAAAGGGGGAAGTTATGTTGTCGACGGCCCAGATTCATTCATCAGGGCAGATCAACGGTCATCGGGATATCGGGACTACCAAGTTAACCGATGTATAGTGTCAGAGAAAGCACCTATTTTTCAAGGATAAATCCGGGTCGTCCGATCCAGCAACACATACTGTAAGATCTAGTCGACATATCGGCACTTGGGGGTTCGAAGGGTGAAAGTCCCTTGTCCTCTCACATCTCGAAACCCCGAACCTCTAAGTGCCAAAAACACCCAAAGTCGGGCCCACTATATCACGAAGCAACCTCAGCCGTTCATCCACAGGAGACACCTGGCGTGCGATTAGGCTCCTCACCTTTTCGCACATCGCGGTTTCAAAATGCAAGGAGCAGCCCGTCATTTTCCAGATGCGCGAGGTGTCGAGAGTGTCCAAGACCCGGGCCCACAGTATCATTGGGAGAGCCTAGAGCCGTCAGATCTAGAGAGATGCGTGGTGCCAACTCAAGCCATCTCGACGTTTTTCTCATCGCGATTTTAAGAAGCATGGATCAACTCCTTATTATTCGCGAACACCGAAAGCGTTTTGGGAATAGACACAGGGGCATGACCCGTGGTCACTTGGGAAAGAAAGGAGCCATGCAAGAGGGCGCCAAGGGCATTGAACCTAGTCACCGAAAGGATGATCATGATCTCCATGCACCATCTGATCCGACCTCGACCCTGGTTTTCGCCTGGAGTTAATGAAGATGAGAAAAGGTGGTTGAGACCTCTCCTCAGGCATTAAGTGCAGAGTATGGATAAGATGGCAAGCGGTCTGCTCGAGAGGGTCCTGTGTACCCATTTTTCTGAAGAAGCCATGTCGAGTCCTCGATCCGCTGGAGGAGGTCTGCACACAGTAGCTCGACACTTAATGGCTCAGCGACTCCCCCTGCAGGAGCCATGCGTAGTTAAAGTGGCGTCTGACAAAGAATACCCTCCTGATTTTGGCTAAAAAGACACCAAGCCTTGAGTATCTGGGTGCGCCTCTGTCGGGCGATTTTCTCTAAGTATATGAACTTAGTATTTGTATTTGGTAAGGCATCGATGGTTGAGCAGAGCTCTCGGTTGTAAAAATATTTAATGAAGCACTGTATTTTGGTTATGCATGGACTTTTGAGACTTCTTGTCTTATGAATGTCAGTTTCTTCCACCTCTTTATTTCCACTGTGTTAGAAAGGCTCGGACTTGGAGAATCCAGTCGAGTTGTAGCTGTTATAGGATGATGTTGAATTGGATCACTGTAACAGTTGTATTGTTTCTAATCGGTGCTTGTGTTTTTCTTATCACTAAACAACTTGGAATTGGAGGATCCAGTCAAGCTCCCCTTTCATTTTCTTAAGACCCTGAACCAAGAGGATCTCACATTGAGGGTTTTTCTTCTACAAATTACTGAAAGGCCTGTTGCCCGAAGTAGTTTTCTCATTCTTCTTGCCATGTCTTCCACCTGTTCACCCTTTAATCAACCCGCTGATTGAAGTTAGATCAAGACCTCCTTTGTTTCTTACATGCCGGACCCAGTCTCTGAGTTCGAGTGACATCTCCCAAGTCTCCATCCATTTGATCACCCATAAAAAACTACCGTGACATAAAATTGATGTGCGTTAGGCTCTGCTTTTGCTAGCAATCCAGGAGTGACTTCCATTGCCAACATTTCTAGCGCCGCTGCTGGGGACGAAGTTGAAAATTTTCCCCGGGATTGAACGACATTGAAACTCTGACTCCGAAGGTGCATCGGGTATCAGAGCATTTGAAGATTGCTACTGTGCACCTGGTGACTCCATTGTGACAACTCCGCTGGGGAGAAACTGCTCTATTAATTGTGGCTTTCAGAGGCAGACACACATAGTCTCATCCACAACTGCCTCTAGCTACACCTGAAACTAATCCAGAGGTGGTTCTCAGAAAAGGAAGGGCCTTCAGAGAAGAAGCTCCCACCACAGAACCAGGTAATCCGCCATCTCCTTCTGTAGGAACTCCATTCTCTCCTCCTCAGTTTCTTATTAGACCTCCTTCAGGGGTTTCCCATTTATTGAAATTTGGGAGTGTTCCTGCTGAGTTTTCCCCTCTTGATCTGGGATTGGAGGGAGAAATCCTTGTCACTCCCCTCTCCTCTGAAGTTGTACCTTGGCGTAGACCCAGGGCCACAAAATATTTCCCCACTCCTACACAAAGAGGAACACCTGCTGACTTGAGCTTGCTAGCTTTCTCCTTAAATCCCCTCTTGTTTCCCACTCCACTTTGGGACTCATTCCCAGTATCCCCTTCGCGAACTCCTTCTCCTCCGAGTTCTCCTCCACACAATATCCCTATGGTAGGAGCAAATCCCCCTATGACCAGAATGGAGGCCATTATAGCCTCTAGGTATGCTCCCCTCGTGCTACCACAGCCTCTCAACGCCCTCCCAGCAGATGGTTACCTCAAAGAGCTGCCCAGGTTTACAGGTGAGGGGGACATAACTACAGAAGAGAACCTAGAATCCTTTTACAGTTTCACATATGATAATAACATCATGCATGCAGATGTATGGATGAGGATTTTTGTCCATGGTCTCCAAGGAGAGGCTAGAAAATGTTTTAAGGCCCTGCCTCCTGGATCTATTGATGGGATCGAAGCTTTAGATAATGCCTTTTTAAGACAGTGGGGAGATAATAAAGACTTCATGCATTACATGACAAAGTTTGGGTCTTTGAAGAGAAAGGAAGGAGAGTCTGTCTCCGATTTCTCCAAGAGATTTAATAAAATGTACAACAAAATCCCTGCTGAGATAAAACCCTCTGAAGCCTCTGCAAATATTACTTATGCTAGCGCCTTTTATCCTGATTTCTGCCTCTTGTTGAGGGAAAGAAGAGCCACTACTCTGGCTCAGATGCAGGATGCAGCCATGGAAGTAGAGTCTAATATATTGGCTGTTGATCGACTCAGGAATGTTGCTGGTAGAAACATATCCAGGCAAAGGCCTGAAGCTTCCTCATCTAGTTCCTCTCCCCTGCCCCTTCAGGCAGATGAGACAGCTAGGGTACTCAAGTCACTTTCTGTTAGAATGGAAAGGTGGGAGTTAGAAGGGAAGCCCATGTACAAAAATCCCCAGAATGCCGATGGTAGAGGTTTCAGGAGACCTGATAACCATGGACCATGAGCCTTCCCAAGGGAACAAAGATACAAAGACATAGAATATCAAAGGATTCAAACCCCTCTCCAAAATAACCTGGTTACTCATGAAGGAGGGGAGGAGATATATGAGTTCGACCCTGAAATTCATTGTGTTGAAGAAGCTCCTCCTTTTCCCCATTTGACTCAGTCTGCATATGAAAAATCCCTAATGAACATCCAAATCCATGAGTTAGGTAAGGGAGAAAGGGCTGATCATACCCCTAACAGATACAATCTCAGGTCAAGAAGGAAAGAAGGAGACTTTTATGGCCAAGACCAACCCCTCATATAGATAGGCCTACTAAGTCTGCGACAGCCACTACTAAAGAAAAGAAAACTTAGAGTGCTTCGCCAGCAGCCAAGGAGCCTGTCATTGAGGTAAGGGAAGCTCCTAAGCCGATTTCCTCCTTTAATTTTGAGCATGAAATTCAAAAGATCAGAATTCCCGTTCCCCTCTTAGAGCTAGTGAAAAATGAGGACTTCAAAAGGTCCCTTTCCAAGTTTCTACAATCCGAGTCCCCCCAACCTCCCTCTGACTCAGTGAACCTTCAAGATGAGAAAGAAGCTGTCATCCTAGGTCCCATGGTAGAAGACAGAGATGATTCATCCCCTCCCTAAACATACATGATAAAGTGCTACATAACTGCCTCATGGACTCAGGGGCTTCCCATAACCTTATGCCCAAAAAAGTAATGGAAGAGTTGGGACTGGAAGTGACAAAAGATTATAATTATTTGTATTATTTCGATTCAAGGAGAGTGCAATGTCTAGGAGTCATCAAAGACCTAGTGGTTTCATTGTTTCACCTTCCCATGAAAAGTGTGGTCATGGATATTGTGGTAGCTGGCGTTCCCCCCAAGTTTGGCATGCTGTTGTCAAGGTCTTGGATTAAAAGACTTGGAGGAACATTACAGATGGATCTCACATATGCCACCATTCCGGTCTTTGGAGGAGAACACAGGAGGTTGTACAGAGAAGCTTAGCTAGCCTATATTGCCAGTGATGAAGCAAACCCCACTAACCACCCCATATTTTCACTAGACACCGACTTAGGGTCTAGTTTGTTACAGATCACTGGAACTATCAAGGTCCCTTTACAGATAAGAAAGAAACCCATTCTTAATCAACAGATACCTCCTCCAACCACCTTTGTTTGGAATATGTTCTTTGACGGAGCTTCCTCTAGTATAGGCTATGGTGCTAGAATGATTTTCATATCCCTGTCATACAAGCTAGAATTTGAAACTACCAACAATGTGGTGGAATATAAAGCTCTTATTCTGGGTATGAGGGCTGCAAAAGAAATAGGAATTGAAGAGGTGTCAGTGTTCAGAGATGCAGAATTGATAATCTAGCAGGTCAGGAATGTTTATCATGCCAAGCATCCTCGGCTCAGGAGTTACAGAAACGAGGTATGGGACCTAATTGATAATTTCTTCTCAGATTTCAACATTACTTTTGTCCCAAGGGAATAAAATACCTCAGCCGACTCCTTAGCGGTCTCGGCTAGTCTATTTAGGGTCCCTCTGCCGCCGAAGATCCATGGTGAGGTTGAAATAAGATACAGACCATCCATCCTAGACAATGTAAAGCATTGGGAGGTATTCGAGGACAATATTGAAATCAAAAATTTTCTTCAGACCATCGATGAGTTTTTGGCATTGCACATCGATCAGGATCCCGACCCGGAAGGTGACCCTCATCCTGAGGTGTTTGCAAATAAAATTGCTAATCACCAGATTATTCAGCTACCTAGAAATCACATTCCGAGGGGATTAGTCCCTTTGGAAAGACTGTTTGAAAAAAATTATGTGGCAGTAAAGGGTGGTGTTTCAAATGAAGATGCTGACACAGCTCAATGAAACATTGGCACACAGGAGGAGCCTAGGTTTGTCAAATTATCAAGCAGTTTGACCAGAGAACAGAGGGCTGAATATACTGAGTTGTTGAAAGAGTTTGCTGATGTGTTTGCATTGACATATGAAGACCTCAAGACTTATGACACATCTGTCATTGAGCACAATATCCCACTAAAGGAAGGGGCTAAGCCGTTTAGATAGAAGCTGAGACAGATAAATCCCATGTTGCTACCTGTCATGGAAAAAGAGGTGAAGAAATTGCTAGAGGCCCGAATTATCGTCCCCTTGAGATATTCCGAATGGGTGGCCAATTTGGTCCCAGTAAGGAAGAAAAGTGGAGAAATCAGACTCTGTGTTGATTTTAGGAATCTAAACAGGAGCTCAAGGAAAGACAATTACCCCCTGCCCAACATGGAACAAATACTACAGAGGGTAACTAGTGCATCTAGGATATCCATGATTGATGGTTTTTCTGGCTATAATTAGATATCAATCATACCTAAGGACGGATAAAAAATGGCCTTCACCACTCCTTGGGGCACATTCATGTACGCCAAAATGCCTTTGGGATTAATGAATCCAGGGGCAACTTTTCAGCGAGCCATGGACATAGCTTTCATCGGGAAGAAAGATAAGTTTGTAGTGATCTATCTGGATGACATAACAGTCTTCTCCAGATCTGACAGAGAGCACTGCGGGCATCCGAGGAAAGTTTTTATGAAGTGTTGGAGGTTTGGCCTATCCTTAAATCCCAGGAAATATTTATTTTCTATGAAGGAGGGGAAGTTGTTAGGCCATATAGTGTCAGAAGAGGGAGTCAGGATTGATCCTAGCAGGGTAGAAACAATTCAAACCCTTTCACTTCCTAGGTCCAAGAAGGAAGTTTAGGCCTTTTTAGGGAAGATTAATTTCTTGAGGAGATTCGTCTCAAATTTTGTTGAGTTGGTGAAAAATATCACAGCCATGCTCAGAAAGGGAAATGAAGTAAAATGGACCGATGAACCCAGGGAATCTTTTACCCAAATAAAAAGAGCATTAACTGAGGCACCTGTGCTGATCAGTCCTGACTTTTCCAAAGGATTCCTAATTTTCTCTTTTGCTTCTTTTGATATAGTAGCAGCGGTCTTGTTGCAGAAAAATGAGGAAGGGCGAGAACAACCCATTTCCTTTTTCAACAAGGCATTAAGAGATGCAAAGATCAGGTATGAAATCATGGAAAAGAAGGCTTATGCCTTAGTAAAGGCCCTCAAATCTTTTAGGATCTATGTCCTGCACTCAAGGTGATAGCATACATTCCTTCAGCCTCTGTGAAGGACATCCTTATACAGCCTGACATAGATGGGAAAAGAGGGAAGTGGATTGCCAAAATCCTAGAGTTTGATCTGGAGATTAAGCCCACTAAGTTGATAAAGGGGCAGGGTTTAGCCAAGCTGCTGGCCGAATCTAATTGCAAAGCCTTGGGGGTTATCTACATCAATGCCTGCTAAAAAATTCCGCAAGCTGAGTCATCCAATAAGAATTCTCAGGGTGCCTTATCACTAGCAGGATGCACATGGTACAAGGATATCTTGTACTTTTTGCAATAATTAAAGCCTCCTGATGGAATGGGAAAAATCAAGGCGAGAGATTTAAAGCTCAAAGTGGTCAGATATTGCCTCATTGACCAAGCCTTGTACTTGAAATACCCGTTAGGGGCATTTTTAAGATGTCTGGACCCGCAAGAAGCCCCGAAGGTTATATTTGATTTCCATAATGGCCTTTGCGGGGGGCATCATTTCTGGAAGACCACAACTCATAAGATCCTTAGGGTCGGATATTACTGGCCTACTTTATTCGCTGATGTCTGCAGAGAAATCCGAGCTTGCATCAAATTCTAGAAGTTTTCAGGAAAACAACAGCTTAGATCTCTGCCCTTAAAGCCTATAGTAGCTTCGGCACCTTTTCAGAAGTGGGGGTTAGACTTCATTGGAGAAATTCATCCTCCCTCAAGCAGCCAACATAGATGGATCCTGACTGCGACAGACTATTTCACCAAGTGGATAGAAGCTACCCCTACCAGAAGTACTTCTCACAAAGTGATTATCAGCTTCTTGGAGGATATCATAGCCAGATTCGGCTGTCCCATCAAAATTTTCACCGACAACGCCGCCTCTTTCAGGTCTGAGCCTTTGGTCAAGTTCTGTGAACAATTTGAGATTTCGCTGATCCACTCTACTCCCTATTATCCTCAAGGAAATGGACTGGCGGAGTCTTCCAATAAAATTCTGATCAAGCTCGTTAAAAAATTATTGGAAGACAATAAAAGGGCCTGGGATTCAAAGCTCAAATTTGCTCTATGGGACGACTGGGTGATAACAAAAAATTCTCTGGGTATCTCACCTTTCCAACTTGTTTATGGAACAAAAGTTGTTTTCCCTACTCAGCTCGCTTTATCTGTGGAAAAATTCCTCCAGGACCTTGAAGGAGAGCCTAACCATATGGTCAGAAGGATTCATCAGATGGTGGAAGTTCAACAGATCAGGGAACAGATCATGGACAGGGCCTGCCATCATCAGCAGAAGATCAAGCAAACCTTTGACAGAAAAAGCAAAAAGAAATATTTCGAACTGGGCGATCTGGTGCTCAAATGGGATGCACCCAGGAAGGATAGGGGAAAACATAGTAAGTTTGATGCCCTTTGGTTTGGGCCTCTCAAGATCTCTGAGGTGTTTTAAAACAATACGTACAGGTTTCATAATTTGGAAGGCGAAGAAGTTTTTGATGGCCCAGTAAATGGGCATTTCTTAAAAAAATGTTTTTTGTAAGCCATAGGCGACTTCTTTTGTTTTGTAAATATTGTTTTATGTTTTCTGTTTTCGGCTTAATAAATGACTCCATAGCCGAACAACTAGGCACTGAATCTGCAAAAAAGAGTTCTTAGAGCATCATGGGGATGACTGTATCCCCCATTGAGCCTAATGTTAGTGACATTTCTTGTCCTAGGCACAAGAGTATTCAGGTCTGCAAGATGCATGAGAAGCGCCTGAAAGCAGCATGGGAAAATATCGTTTTAAAGCCTTCGAGCACGTAAAAGGGGGAAGTTATGTTGTCGATGGCCCAGATTCATTCATCAGGGCAGATCAACGGTCATCGGGATATCGGGACTACCAATTTAACCGATGTATAGTGTCAGAGAAAGCGCCTATTTTTCAAGGCTAAATCTGGGTCGTCCAATCCAGAAACACATACTGCGAGATCTAGTCCGCATATCGGCACTCGGGGGTTCGAAGGGTGAAAGTCCCTTATCCTCTCATATATTGAAACCCCAAAACCCGAAGTGCCGAAAGCACCCAAAGTTGGGCCCACCGTATCACGAGCAACCTCAGCCGTTCATCCATAGAAGACACCTGGCGCGCGATTAGGCTCCTCGACTTTTCGCACATCGCGGTTTCAAAATGCAAGGAGCATCCTGTCATTTTCCTGATGCATGAGGTGCCGAGAGTGTCCAGGACCTGGGCCCACAGTATCGTCGGGAGAGCCTAGAGCCGTCAGATCTAGAGAAATGCGTGGCACCAACTCAAGCCATCTCGACGTTTCGCTCATCACGATTTTAAGAAGCATGGATCAGCTCCTTCTTATTCACGAACGCCGAAAGCGTTTTGGGAATAGAAACAGGGGCATGGCCTGTGGTCACTTGGGAAAGAAAGGAGCCATGCAAGAGGGGGCCAAGGGAATTGAACCTAGTCGCTGAAAGGACGATCATGATCTCCATGCGCCATCTGATCCGACCTCGAACCTGGTTTTTGCCTGGAGTTAATGAAGACGAGAAAAGGTCGTTGAGACCTCTCCTCGGACATTAAGTACAGAGTATGGATAAGATGGCAAGCGGTCTGCTCGAGAGGGTCCTGTGTACCCATTTTTTTGAAGAAGCCATGTCGAGTCCTCTATCCGTTGGAGGAGGTCTGCACATGGTAGCTTGACACTTAATGGCTCAACGACTCCCCCTGCAGGAGCCATGCGTAGTTAAAGTGGTGTCTGACAAAGAATACCTACCCGATTTTGCCTGAAAAGACACCAAGCCTTGAGTATCTGGGTGCGCCTCTGTCGGGCGATTTTCTCTAAGTATATGAACTTAGTCTTTGTATTTGGTAAGGCATCGATGGTTGAGCAGAGCTCCCGGT
Organism: Picea glauca; assembly: GCA_000966675.3. NCBI lineage: Eukaryota > Viridiplantae > Streptophyta > Pinopsida > Pinales > Pinaceae > Picea > Picea glauca. The sequence continues at coordinate 35,955 of JZKD02S2127590.1, forward strand.
TGTAAAAATCTTTAATGAAGAACTGTATTTTGGTTATGCATGGACTTTTGAGACTTCTTGTCTTATGAATGTCAGTTTCTTCCATGTCTTTGTTTCCACTGTGTTAGAACAGCTCGGAATTGGAGAATCTAGTTGAGTTGTATCTGTTATAGGATGATGTTGAATTGGATCACTGTAATAGTTGTATTGTTTCTGATCGGTCCCTGTGTTTTTCTTATCGCTGAACAACTTGGAATTGGAGGATCCAGTCAATCTCCCCTTTCAGTTTCTTAAGACCCTGAACTAAGAGGATCTCGCATTCAGGGTTTTTCTTCTACAAATTACTGAAAGGCCTGTTTCCCGAAGTAGTTTTCTCATTCTTCTTGCCAAGTCTTCCACCTGTTCAGCCTTTAATCAACCCACTAATTGAAGTTAGATCAAGACCTCCTTTGTTTCTTACATGTCGGACCCAGTCTCTGAGTTAGAGTGACATCTCCCGAGTCTCTGTCCATTTGATCACCCATAAAAAACTACCGTGACATAAAACTGATGGGCATCGGGCTCTACTCCTGCTAGCAATCAAAGAGTGACTTTTGTCACCAACACAATGCAATAAGGTCATTTCACAAACTGGGTAGTTCGTCTTCTTTGTGGTTCGTGCTCATAGTAAGCAGAAGGTCGCTGCCACATCCATGGCCTGTACATATAGCCTCTCTTTATAGCAGAAGCAAGTGGATGGGATCATGGAAGAGTACATATACATATTCTCATCACCCACTGGGGTACCAACACATTGCCAAGTCAAGCATCGAATTGATCTGACCCCTAGTGCACCTCTTCCTAATGGACCAGTCTATCATCGCTCGTTGATGGAAAATGCCGAAATCAAGCATCAGATTCAAGAGCTTCTTCAAAAGGGGCACATCAGACCCAAATCCCCCCCTTGTGGAAGCCTGATTGTACTGGTGCAGAAGAAGGATGGGACTTGGCGACTCTGCATTGATTACCGATCCTTAAAAAAAATCACAGTTAGGAACTGGTACCCAATTCCTAGGACTGATGACCTTCTTGACCAGCTCAAGGGGGTAAAGTTTCTCAGCAAGATTGACCTAAAGTCGGGCTACCACTAGGTTCCCATTGAACCAACTAATGTATGGAAGACAACTTTCAAATCTAAATAAGGTCTCTTCGAATGGTTGGTCATTCCCTTTGTCTTAACAAATGCACTGCTCACTTTCATGAGGTTGATGGATGATGTATTGAGACCCTTCACCAACTCTTTTTTGGTGGTATATTTGGATGGCATCCTCATATTCAACAAAACTTGGGAGGAGCACATGCAACATATTCAATAGTTTTTTAGCACTCTACGACAACACAAGCTGTACGCCAACTTGGAAAAATGATCATTTGGCATGAACATGGTCCAATATTTGGGATACATTGTTGATGAGCTTGGGGTACATGTTGGTCTAGCTAAGATCCAAGTCATTCATGACTGGCCAACCCCGAACACACTAACCGATATTGGAAGCTTCTTTGGACTAGCTAATTTATATCGACGGTTCATCTTGGGATTCTCCCATATTGCATGGGCTCTCATCCAGGTGACCAAGGGAGGTGGTAGGGAAAATTTCATGTGGGGGAAGGAACAACAATGAGCATTCGATGATCTGAAGCATCGCCTGTGCTTATCTCTAGTACGCTCCTTTCCCAATTAGAAAAAACCATTTGAGAGTGAGACTGATGCATCTGACTATGTTGTAGGCACAACTCTCACTCAACATGGTCATCTAGTGGCATACAAGAGTGAGACACTCTTAGATAATGTCCAAAAATACCCCACCTATGACAAGGAAATGTACCATTGTACAAGCCTATCGTCAATGGAAACATTACATTCTGGGAAATGAGACGATGATCCACACTTATCACATGCCTCTGTTGTTCATACTGACACATGGGAAATTGCAGAATGACCACCATCAGAAGTGGTCCACCTACCTGTAGAAGTTCCATCTCAACATCAAGTATAAGACATGGATCTAAAATCATGTCATTGACTGCCTTAGTCAACCTCTCATGGCTTCACTCACCACTGTGCTCTATTCCTGTGGACATGAGGCATTTGAGTGGAGCCAACTTTATCAACAAGATTCATACTTCACCACCACCTATAAACTCTTGGGTACATGCACGTCTGTCACTGATTTTCACATTCAGGACGAACTATTATGCCATCTGGGCCATCTATGTGTTCCTACAAGTGAGCATGTGAAGTTGATTTTGGAATCCCACTACATTCGGATGGCGAGACATTTTGGTGTGGAGAAAAATGTGGTCATTCTTCAGAAACATTTTTATTGGCTGAAAATTCGACAATATGTCAGCAAGTATATCAGATTTTGCACTACCTGTGCCATTTCCAAGCCAACCATCAAGGAGGAAGGATTATACACCCCTCTTCCTACTCCTGAGAAGCCTTGGGAATCCATCTCAATAGATTACATGTATGTCCTTCCATCCACCAAGAAAGACAATGATTGTGTATTTATGGTCATTGATCGATTTTCGAAGATGACCATCCTCACAACCTGCAAGAAGCATATCACAGTGACAGATACTTCTAATATATTCTTCGAATGAGTGTGGGTCATGTTATTGCATAGTTTGTAGGAAAGGTTTAGGTATCTTGAGTCAAAGCTTCAAACTGGCGTAACAGGAACTTCCCCACCCACTGTCACCTTGATGGGGAGCTCTTTCTATTTAGGGTGGCTAATCCCAAGGGAGACGTCCCTAGTAATCCGAGGTTCTGAAGGAGAAGGATCAAGGTTTTAAGGATTCCAAGGTTAAGGATAGGCTTCCCTTCACAGATTACTGCCAATAGAGATAGTCAAGGAGAAATTCTTCCACTAAATGGCACCTATTTGCGAGACAAGACAAATAAACTAGAATGTGTTGCAGTGGTTAGTACTTCACGATTTAATGACTATCTTTAAATATATATGAGCAATGATAATTGTAATTATTGACGAAGTCAATGATTGCAATGAAGGATTATATTAATGTCACTTCTTCAATAAATACACAAGAGATATAGGTATTCAATGTGTAAAATTAAACCTTTGTACTATCACAATGCAAATCTGCTCATATAAATATTGTTGTTGCGTCACTATTGCAGAAATAAGATGATGTCAGCCCTAAAATCAAGTTGGCTTGAGCGACAAAGAGCAAGACATTTTTTCAAATAAGCTTATGGTTGTGATCAATAACTCGAAGTCTATCAAATCAGGTGACAAATGTCAAAACGTTTTAAGCCAAGCAAGGGTTTTAGACAGGTATGACGTCACCTATAGTGTTGTTGTCTTAGGGTTAGGGTTAGCTAGTCAAAGAGGTGGACGTTTTGACAAATCAGCCAATAAAAATGCTTGAAACCTCTATGGCTACAAAGAGATGAGTCAACCACAATTTTTAGTCCAAACAMAAGTCTAAAATAGGCAAGACGTCATCATCTATTAGGGTTAGTCTAGACGCTAGGGTTAGTAGGGTTTCAAAATAAAGAGAGTTTGAAAGAGTTGTTTAAGCACAAAAGGCTCAACGTTGTACTTCTAGACTAGTGCCTTGGGTAAATGGAGTCAAATGGAGCAAGACTAATGGCTTGGAGGGATTTAAACCTAAGGAATAGAAGGTTAGGTTTGATGGTGCTGCTATGGCAGGGCCACCAAATCAAAACCCTAAGCGGAGGAGGCTCATTCTGGTGTAGCTAAAGCTAGGCCTCATGCTCCTCCCTCTTTCCTCAAGACTCTTTGGCAAAACGGCTAGCTAATAAACAAAAATCTATGGCTGAAAAGTGTTGCTTGGGGAAAATGCTTTTCAAACCCTAGAAGCAAACCCTAGGTGTAAAATAAATTAGGCCTAGGACGCCTTCTTTCTTCAATTTATGTTCAAAGCTAACTCAGGAAAAGAGAATGGCTAGTGTACCTATGGCTAGGCTAAACCTTCTCTAATCAATGGCTATCAAGCTTTTACCATGGGGACATGAAGCCACAACCTACCTGTGTGTTGGCTCCCTAGGGTTTTAGTGATTAAGCAAATAATAACAATGTAACAATACAAGTAAGCAATTCTACCTACAACCATTCAA
>JZKD02S2127612.1:31787-45925 GCA_000966675.3 Picea glauca
TGGTGGACATAGCCCACACTAGGTGAACCACATAAATTTGTGTCTCTCTTGTATTGTGTGTCTTCTGTGTTTTGTTTCTGCATTTTTTTTATTTTATTGCTCCGCGGTCCTGTTTTTATAACACCCACTTAGCCTATATATCATATGAATACTATTTTAAAAGGGTTCTTGTTCTTGTCGGGTTGGGTTTGTTAGTGTTGATAGGCTGGGTTTTGTTGTTGTGAATCAAAGGTTGTACTTTGTAATCTGTATATAGTTTTGGGTAGATAGATCTCTGCAATATGAGTCTAGAGTTATAATTCTGTAACAGAGTACCAAGCTGTATCTATGAGATTTTGTTCGATAATTTGTGAAGATAATAGATGAATAAGGACACAAAATTTTGAAATATAAAGTGTCATATTGTGTTTATGCTTATGCATTGTATCTTTACGATACTTCTTTATGCTTGATAAGCTCAATATGATGTCTCTGTGTATGAATTATTTTCATAACTTAAGTATATTTAGCTCTTGTATGCATGAGTTTAGATCTATTTTGTAATTGGTTTATCTTGCACAAGATCATGGTGAATCTTGAAGGTTTTGGGAACCCACCCAAGTATTCTCCTTGCCCTTCCCTATCCTTTTGTCTTGGCTGCACTTCGGGTGAGACTTCTTCTCTTCGGAGGAGATGAAAATGCCAGCACTCTAGACTACACGGTACCTTTTGTTGGTAACCTGAGAGGGACCTTGGTCTGATCAATTCCACACCAACAAACATCCCTTCCTACAATAGTTTTTCATTTGGAGGGATGATATTCGTCTCACTCAAACAAACCTATGAATCCCTTGGAGGGTTATTTTTCTTCCTTATTCATTTTCACATTCCAAAGTCTTATGTTAACAGTCCAACTTGGATTCATAAGTGGCTACCCAGTCCATACCAACCAATAGGTCATAAGATCCTAGGAGAAGTATGTTAAGGGTCGTTTGGGTGGGAAATCCATCCATAATGAATTGTCAAGCTGCTATGACCTTTGCTACTCTTCTTTTGGTTCCAGTGGCTAGTTTTACCAACCATGGCTTAACATGTCTAACTGGTTGCAGTTTACACTTATCAATTGTCCAAGGGGCCACATAACTCAAATTAGAACCAGGGTCAATTAAAATATAAACTAGACAGTTGGCAATCATACCTTCCATCTCCACCACTGAGGCTTGGTGGTTGACTTGGTTATTATCTAGGGATGAATAAATCTATGGCATGCTCTTAGCCACATCATTGACTATGGTAGCTTCTTGGATATTGTAGACTCTCCTACTTTTATGTTTTTTGTGTGGACAATCCCTCAGTAGATGTTCTTCTCCACAACCCCAACATTTCAAGGGTTCTTTTTTTGGGTTATCAGTCTTTCTTAGGGTTGCTCCAAAATGTTTATTTCCAGTCCCGGAGGGGAAATTTTGATGATACACACTTCTAGTAGGAAGGCGCATCCTAGAACCCTTCCCATAGTTATTAAATATTGTAGAATTTAAACCCCTTCTTCTTGAATCCCAAACTAATTTTTTTCTTCTAGTCCCCGTGAGGTTCTGTCTAACTCCCAAACTGTTCATAATAATAAATTTCCTTCCGAATAATGTCTTCTAAGGTACTTGTCTAGTAAAAATAAATCCTATCCTGGTAGGTCTGAGGTAACCCACTAATAAATCGCTGTACTTTTACTTTTTCATCCTTTATGTAGGGTACATACCTCAACAGCTTAAGGAATTTAGTGACATATTCCTCTATGGTGAATTGTCCCAGTCGGAGTTCATAGAAATCCTTAGACTTCCCATCAAAGTATTTCTCTGACAAATACTTCTTCTTAAAGTGTTTCTCAAACTGTTTCCATGACAAGTCCCCATGGATTCCTTTCACATTCCTAATGTCTTCCCACCAAATGGAAGCCTTTCCATTAAGGTTGAAGATGGCTATTTGAGCCTTCAAGTTTTCAGAGTAGTCATGGAATCTGAATTACTTCTTTAAACCAAGTAGCCAAGCTTCTACCTCTTCCCCTTTCTCAATATCTCCATTGAAAGTGGGTGGTTTGGCTTTCTTGAACTCTTCAGGATCATGAATTTTGGAATGCTTTCGCTTCTTTCCTTTCCTTTGAGAATATAGACTAAATTTTATACTAGAAGATCCCTCGGAGTTTCCATTTTACTCTCTAGAGGACTCTCTCAATGAGTGTCTCTTTCCATCAGGTTGGACCTTCATCGAGGTACTCCTCTTAATGTGGCCACTTATGGGACCATGTTTTTGTATCTCAAGTGGGATTTGAATTTTCTTCATATGTCATCGGTCCACCTAACTGGTTGTGGGTCCATGTTGCAGTTGCCTCTGTATATCGGATAAGATTTGTAGTAAGACTACATTAATTTCCATTTGTTTTTATTTCTCCTTTATCAACCCTTCGTTATCAGCCTTGCAACTATGTAATTTAGCCATGAGGCTACTTACAGTTTCAGCTAGATCCGGAGGGGTTTCCAATGCCCTCCTTTCCTCAGATTCTTTGTCTCTATTGTGGGAGCCATCCCCCACTTCATGGCACTTCACCATCCTTTATACTTGTAGTTTTCCCATGATTTACTAACTTCTTGAGTGCTGAAAAAACACTTACTGTTAACCAACAGTCTATCAGTTTATGAACAACACACATTTCATATTTCTTAAATACACAAACACGGTAGAAAGTTTCCTTGTTTTCTCTAGTAATAGTTTAACTAGAATATTTAAGAAAGAATTAAGATAGGGTGTCACCCTTAAAATTCCTTTAAATATGGTTTTTACGCAACTCGTCCATGATCCCAAGCAGGCCAAGTGTTGTAACCATGATTTGATACCAATTTGTAACACACTCGACCTATGAGTATCCTTCCTAGGGATGGGGCATCACAATTTATCTCTCCTTAACATCTAAAATCCTATGTCCAAGGTCTTCATCCTCTTCTACTTACTCGTACCATTCTAATGACTGCTACTAGGCTCAAATCTGAGCTTTGGGTTGCAAGTTATGGCTTCCTAAAGTTCTTTGGACGTTCATTGGTTGAGGGCCACGTGGCATCCATGTGAATCCACCACACACATATTATCTCCAAGTTCCTTCGTCCATGGTGGAAGTCCATCCATCATCCAATCCCATGACTTGAATCAATATTAATCTAACATGTAGGAATTTAACATGCAATCCAGTAGAAAATTTGACACTTTGATGCTTCGATGTTGAATGCCTTCTTATTGTATATGCATGAGACCTTCCAGATTCCCAAACCCACGAAGTCCCGTAAGCTTGCCACGTGGTTTCTATGTTTGGGCCTTTTGGGTCTCTCTATTATGCTACACCCCAAATCCTCTGGAGTCTCAAAGTCCCAGACTCTTAGAGTTCCAGTCACTTCACCAACCACTTTGGCTAGGTGGGCACATACTAGGGGATGACACGTAGAAGGGTTAGGGATGACAAATATCATGTTCCAATAGGATTATAGGGTCTACGAAAAGCACAAATAGATTTTATACATGGCACATAGATCATCGGTCCACGTCACCCTGGTGACATCAACTTGCCATATCACACCATATTGAAAACATTCTAACATCCCTCAATCTCATGGTTGATATTCGACCATGTAGATCCATAGATCCATAACTAACATTACTTTGCGATTTTGGCCTTCGATATTTTTGCGATGCAAACTCATCTTTTCACTCGGAGTTGGTAAGTGCCAAGTTGACAACAACCTATATATGAAAATTAGGAAGAGTCCTAAAGCATCCTTGAATCGATGACTCTCTTTACTATGGGCTTCAGAGCTTATCGACACACCAAACCTCAAATTCCCCAGAGTTCCCAGTCTCCGGACTAAAGGATCTAGCACCACGCGTCCCCTATATATCGACGACTGAGAGGGATCTTAAAGGATATTTATATCTACAGTCCACATTACTTCATGAATTTCACCTTCAGAGGATTTGACGCTGCAAGACCACTGTCCTCCCGAAGCGGTCAATGTTAGACTAACTACATTGTAAATTCGACAACTAGGAAAGAACCCGAAGGATCCCTAGATCTACGGTTCTAGCCACTTCCTGACTCTAACCTTCAGGGGTTTTGGCTTTACTGCCACTCCATTATCTCGAAGAAGGACTTCACTAAAGTACCATGTGTGGGTCCCTCCTCCTGAATGATCGAATGATCAGCGGGGCTCCTGATTATCTCCCCCCCCCCCAATCTACAACTTTCATTTACTTCATAACTTAGGCATTCAGAGAGTTTGATGCTATGGAATATCCATTCCCCGAAGTGGTACTCCAACTAAGTCATCTCGGTGTAGATCCAATAACTGGGGGAACCCCCAGACATTCTTGATCAGTGGCTCATGCTAGTTTGCGATGGGGAGTTGGATCCCGGTTTAGTTGGTAAGATAGGTTCATTTAACCACTAGGGAAACCTCCCATTGTCGGTCAACCTTACAAGTAATCGTAACTCTCGGTCACCTTCGTCCAATTTGTTACTATTAGGGCCGAAAATACTCTTAAGTCTAGGACTTTCGAAGCTCTGAAGCCAGAAGGACTTGGCTCCCTTAGATTTCGCATAGGGTTCTTAGATCTTGGTCACATGGGTCCTTCTAACTCTCATGATTTAAGCACAACTTCCTCATCATGAAATTTCTAATGAATTTTCCATAATATCTCGGTTCCACAACAAAGAGTCTGAAGAAGATATTCTCTTCAGAAGGATAGGGCCAGATTGATGCAATACTTTCTATCTCGGTCATCCTACAGGTTTACGTCCCACGACACCTCAAAGGATAAGCTGGGGCATATAGATGATCAATCAGAAGCATAAGTTCACAAGAAGATAAATGAATACACATACTTGATCATTCAATACAGAAACCATTCTTAGATGTATAAATACATGCATTCATCCATTATTCCAATTCAATGCATAGAGTATGAAAACACTTATCAGAACTAGATAATGTGATGTGAATGCTAAAATGGGTGCTTGTTTCTACCAAACCATAGGCTCAGTCACTCCTAATGAATTTACCACTGGCCACCCCTGAGCTAGACCATGATGCTTTAAGAGAAATCTTTCTTATGGATCAACAATAGTCAGGGATGAAGGTTACTCTCCTCCTCCCACAAGATCTTGGCAACGAGTTTTCTCTATACCAAGAAAGGAGGCCCACCTGAGTAATTCCTCAGTCACTCAGCACCATCATTTATCAGCTTGTATCATAACCCTACTAGACATATCCTATGACCATAAGATGGTCATTTCTCAATTCTTTCTTGAACTTGAGAGCTTAGTCTCTCTTCTCTGCTTCTCTTCACAACTCTTTCTCTACCCACCATGCCTTCCTTTCTTTCCTTCCTCAACAAGATTGTGTGTGGTCTAAATTCCTAATTTGTGGTCAGGTCTAAAAGACTTACAGATGGGCGCTCTACCCCATCCCCTCATTAACTATTGAGGAGTTCTTCCCACCTACAATACTGAATGTAATTCATTCTGAGGTCGGAGGAATGTTCTGGTCCTAAGCAATTAAATCCAACAAGGTATTGGTTTTGTGGGGGTTATCTCAACCATTCCTGGTTCCCTTTACCATCTCTTTCATATCATCCATGGTCTATATTGGAAAACCCCCCTTTCAACGGTTATACAACACTTATCCATTTTCTATTAATAACCTAAATTACATTCATTGACCTTGTATACAAAGGTTCATCAAATCAAACATTCACACATGTTGAGTTTTCCATAGTTTGTTGGCCAATATAGTTATAATTACAAACTGGGGGAAACATGCATTTTAAAGTGTCTTTTAGAGTCTTTGATACCCATTTTGAGTGTAAGGTATGAAATATGTTGGTGTACTCCAACATTGTTTGGTCTCTTTTCTGACACATAGTTGTCCATCTCATGTATTGGTCATCATAGTTCCTGACAGGGTAGAACTCCTCCTTTAGGGAATCTACAAAGGCCACCCAAGTGGGTTCTCTCCCAAATAGTGTAGATTCATCCATGGTGTACATATCCCAGTAACCTTCCCACCAAGATCTGACATGGGGAAGTGCTTCAAGAGCATGTAATTGATCTTTTCACTGTCAAAATATTTTTGGACAGAGTAATAACCTCTTATCATATTCAACCATTTGTCTAGAGCATATGCATCTATCTGGCCTTCAAATAAGGGGAAATAAAAATTGACTTGTACCTTGAAGGGTGTCACACTTGAGAAATGGTTTCTTTTTGAATATTCCTCTGTTGCCTCCATCGGTAGTCTTCGAAGTATCTGATTGAATTTGTCCATCATCTTGTTCCTTTGCAGCACGAGGGCTTCCTCAAGCAATGTTTTGAAAGGATATCATGCTTGGTCATCTATCTTTTCTTCCACCATGGGAGGTTTATTGGGATAGTGAGATTGGTTGTCCTCAAGCGAAACTAGCTCGAGACCCAAATCCCTATACCTTGACCTCATTGGGGACCTCCTCTCAGAAATGACAAAGAGTAGATTGATATGATATCACTGATCCAGATTATTTTAAGAATTACATGAAGGAAGAAATATAACTGAGATATAACAATGAAATACACAAAAATATAGAAGAGAACCCAAAAATACAGTGAAAACCAACTTCTATTAATGAACAAGAGAGAAACAAATTGCAGAACACAAATTAGAAGAATGGGGTATCTTATCTATGAAAATAAAGAGATGTTGGTTATGCTTCATTCTCAATAATCTTTACATAATAGTCCATTTCCTTCTTAGAGGGCCTCCTTCACCTGAATTATATATGAGAGAGTGATAGGAGAACAATTTCCATGATGAATGTGAGATAAATTGGACAAATTTTATAAAATTCCATAGGCATGTAAAACACTAGTACTTCCCAGGCGGTCACCCATCCTAGTACTACTCTATCCTGAGCATGATTAAATGTGGATTTATAATGAGATCCAATGCATTAATGTTTTGTTGTAGGAATGTACATAAGACCAATAGGAAATCATTACATGTTGTCTATAATTAACAAATGAAGATGACGTTACATTCCATTCCCCATCAAAAGGGTAAATATCGTGGTTTATCAAAACCACAAGCTCAAAATAGTGATTCAATAGAAAAGGTGGATGGCCACCGAGATCCATCTAGATCAATAAAGATAGTCTCTCTCAAGGAGAAAATTAAAATACAAGGGGTTGTGGACTACCATCACATCAATAAAGACAATTTTCCCTCCCAAAGTAACATGAAACTGAGGAAGGATCCCTAAAGGTTCACTATACCTTATGTTAAAAGCTAATATATTATGAGTCACTGACACAAGATTAGGAGAACCTAATGCTTTCTAGGAAATTGAGGATAAGATACTAACCGATGAACCCTCATCCACAATAGTCTAAGGAACGTCCCTACCACAAACCTGAACAATGATTTGGAAAGGTATATAGGAAGGGAGATAAGATTCCAACAATGGACCCCAATATAAAAGAATGGCCTCATTACTTAGAGGGGGTTATGTTGGGATGGGATAAGTGCCCCCTAGTATAGTAGAATTTGTAGAAACAGGAAAGACCTGAGTGACATCCTCACTCTTCTTAGGAGGAGTGGGATCAACCAAGGGTGGTATTGGATTAACCACTTTAACATCACTCTCCAAGGGGAGAGTGGGATCAATCAAAGTTGAAATCAGATCGATCACTTGATCAACTAGCTCAGTTAATGATTGAACCAGATGGATCACATGATCAGGTAGATTGATCAATGATGGAACTGGATTGACCAGTTCATCAACCAATGGTGTGTTGGGAGAGAGTTTATGATAAGTTGTTAGAAGATTTTGTTGGACATAAACAATCTTTTCAAATAGATATGAAGCCTCATCCATATGAGGTAAGAGTTAGGTGAGGTGCATATACTTACATATAAATCAAGGAAATTTGACTTTATCCTTATTACTTCCAACCTGAATATCACTAGTTGATGTTTTGTCACCAGCATGACCTGTAATGGTTGACGAAGCGGGTTGATAACCCTGGGACCACACTTCTACAACCTTCAAAATACCAGGGAAATCCTTAAGAAGTTGGTCACCCTTACAAATCCTGCAAGGGAATTTGGGTTTGCAATGCGTCTTCATAGACTTATCGACATTATAAAAACTCCCAACATGATGAAAAATAACTCGTTGATTGCTTCCAACATGTCCTGCAGTGGTTGGAATCCCCCCCCCCCTAGATTATTTTTCTTCTTCTTAATCTTCCTTTACTTCTTCTTCTTATATACTTGGTTATTGGTTGCAGAGATTTCACTAAGAGAAGAGGAAGAACAGGAAGAAGAACCTACAAGCTAAGGAGGAAGAGGATAAATATGAGGTTGATGGTCTTAGGGTGAAGCGCTTACGAATGAAGAAATATGATCATTTATATTCACCAGAGTGGAAAACAACCAAACTGTTAACCTAATAGTGAGTCCAGGAAGAGTCAAAGTACCAATATAAGGAGGACCAACATGTCCCTCATAAGGAGAAACAAATGGTAACCTAGGAAAATGGGTTCCTTCATTGGTAGTTCCAGTAACTAATTTCATAGACACAGACTTAATCCTAAGGGATTTCTAGAGAAAAACAAACAATGCACACTAAAAAATCTAGGAGGGAAACAAAAGAAACAAAATTTTTCATAGTGAACATGCTTGTTGGTGATGAAAACCAACATCACGGGATCAAAATGAGAATGGGTTGGGATAGAGTGGGTGGATCAGTTATGTTGGTGACCTAATTAACAGGCTTACACCTTGGTGCAAGTTCCCTCATGGTATATGTGTGGGTTACCCTCTAAGGAGCCYGAGTGAGTTTGATCAATGTCTAACCCAGGTAAAACAAAGAATCCCCTTGACCATGACCTTGTGTATGAACCCTAAATATAMTGACCACTAAGTTTACCAACTCCCATTTAGCCTTTGAATTCGATAGTCGTGATCAAACATATGGGAAGGATATCAAATTCTAAATCTCTTCAATAGAACTAAAGAAAAGTGGACTRGTAAGACTCCAGACGACCTCGAACAGATTCRTAGTTCATGAAGCACCGAGACAAAATGAAACCAGTGATTTCTCAATAAAAACACCCAATATATGCTCATTCCTCTATGATTTGTTGAKCCTCAGAGGGGTATTCTCTATTGCTCTCCTACACGTGACCTCGTGTTTAACCCTTGTGTGAGAGGGGGTTCCCAGCTATGCTTATACGAAAATTGGATTTTCTCTCCCTATCGCGGGATTTTATACTTTTTTATGACTTTGGAAATTTATTCTTAACACCTATTCCAAATCCCTACACTTAAGCTAATGTAGGTTTGCATATGCCTAGAAAGAAAAAATTCTAGATAGATTTTAGTTATCATTTTGATTATTAGGACGTTGTTTACTCAAGGATATGGAAGAGAAACTGATGATTTTCGTGACTTCAAATCCAAAAGAGTGCAACATAATGAGATTCAAATATTTATGTTCAATGAAATCTATCTATGGAAAGGAGAAGAGTCTTTTTCCATTCCCAAATGCATAAAACTAATGCAGTTTACCACCCAAAACTTTAAATGTAATCAATTTCTATTTGTTTGATTATAAATGAAATGAACCTAAATCAAATGAAAGTTATTTCTACTTCCTTACTTTCAATGAAAGAATCTGATGCAAATACAAATGAATATGAAGTAAAAATATCGAACATAAAACACACTCAAAATAGTGACAAGACTCAAAGAACATAAACCATGAAAAAGAGGAAGAGGAAATCACTCAACAATCCTTAAAGATGAACATTAAGAAAGAAGTATTCAATCTAGGTTGTGGTAAGAAAAATAATATCAATCATTAAAAATAGAAATATGTTCTAAAGAAGATTGAATAGAAAACCAAGACCAAGAAAACCTTTGCAGACTCTTCCAATCAATCAGATAATTGAAAGATCACGAGACAAAGACCAAACTAGTGAAATGCAAGGTTAACCAATATCGCAATGTAGAAGAGGTTTTCAAGCTCAAAAAAGGTAAAAAATAGTGATAAGAATCAAATCCTCAATCCAAACAAAGTCAAATAAAATCAAGAGTGAGTCTCTAGGAAAAAATCCCCTCAACATCAGATTGAGAAAGAGCAAGCAAAAGGAGGAAACAAGGCCAAAACAAAGGGATTGGTGCCCCTATTATTAAGTAGATAGATCTCCATTTAGGGGAATGACACACTGTCGGAGGATGTGTGGGGGCTCTAGTAATATAATGGCACCCTATATCATGCCTTTGTGGAGTTTTAGTGAGGTAAGTGATGCCCTGGTGTAAACTGCAAGGGAGTGAAACCCTTTTGAAAAGTTCAAATTTCTTCTCTAAAACTCAGAAAATCCAATCAATGACTCTATGATCTCTTCAATGAAGAAAAAATAAGGGGAATTATATCAGAATCAAGAAACAAACAAGATATAAGGATAGGAAAATGCTTTAGACGATCCAAGGAAACACTAGTCAAAGTCCTTCCCCAGTGGATAGATGAAAACTCCCTTGGATTATAGACCCCTATACCAATACAAAAACACTACAAGTGGACACTAACATCCCTTTGAACTCATTGCAACCAATCAAAATGAGAGAGGAAGAAAGAGCATGATGCACCTCTTTTCGAATTTGGTCCTCGTTGCTTCCAATCCATGAGCTTGATATTTAAACTCTCTGGTGCAAATTGATACCTATAATAGAAAGAGAAGAGAAATTATTATCTCCTACTCTAGTTGATTAGGAGAAACAAATTCATCTACGATGGTTGAAGCGAAAATAGAGAAGAACATTCAATAATACACATTCTTGAAGGAAATAGGCCAAGTATATTCAAATTAGAACCAAAATGATAACACTTACATACGATGACTGATGAAGTAGCATCCTCTCCAAGATCTCCTCATCCATCCCTTTCATGAATCCACCAAGATCAAAATGATGATACTCTGACTGATTAATTCCCCTCTTCACCTTGGAAAACCCTCAATATATAAGCTTGAGAGTCACAACAACCATTAAACAATGAAGGATATGGTTGAGGATATGCCTCCTTGATCTTTGGATAATATCCTAAGGTGAATCCAAAGCATGAGGTTCAAACATAACCAACCCCATCTCAAATATTTGGCCCATAGAATAAGGTGGAGTAGATCCCTCTTTTCCCTCAAAAAAATGGAGCTCCTCCCAATGAGAGACATGGTGCCATTCACCAAAATTGGCACTCCCCATACATTGGTAGGGGAGTATTGGTGCTCCCTACACATGGCCCTGGGGGCGCTACCTTTCATAAATTCCCAAAAAAATGTCAAATTTTCCAAGGAAAAGGTGTGTTTTGACCTAGAAATGATGGGTTTCTTCCTCCCATATGACTTAGGGGTCATGAACAATTGTTTTCATGGTTTCAAGTGGTGGCTACACCTAACAAAGTGAATGCAACACTTGGGAAGGTGCATACAACACTTGCATACAACACTTGGTTTCTAGTTGAGTTTATTAGCGCATGGTTTATTTTAATGGATTTTTACTCAATAGGTTTAGGGATATTAAACTCATGATGTGAGAGAGACTCAACTCCAATAGAATGCAAAAGAATGAAATGCAATTCGTTCTTTTCAATGAATTCTATGTACGGGAAGGAGAAGATTTCTATTCTTCTTAACATAAGAAATCACTCAAAACTATGCAACTTTGAATTTCTAGGATTAAGATGATGCCAAACTAGCAATCATATGTTTCTGAAAAACAAAATGCACATGCAAAACTAGGTCTTTTTCCAAACATATACCAAAACAAATTCCTAAAGAATGAAATTTTTCTTTGTTTAATTATGTATGCAAGGAGATATGAAAATTGTTTTTCTTCTTGACTTTCAAATGGAATGAAAGAGATCTATGTTCGACACAAAGAAATATGAGGTAAAAAAACAATCAAACAAAGTTCATTAAAAAATGATGATAAATGAAAGAAGACAAGTGTGAGATAACTTTTTCAATCAATGACTCAAAGATGAAAAAGAGAAAGAAGACAAGCACTAATGAATATCCTCAAACAATGAGCAACAAGAAACATAATTCAATGCTAGGTTTCAGAAAACAAGAGAGTCCTAATCATCTAGAAAAGCAAGATGTTTCAGTAAAGAAAAAAAAGGATCAAAACAAAACAACCTTTGCAAACCCTAGTTGATGAATACTCCTACACAATCAAGCAATATGACTTTTTTATGAGACGAAGATCTAAGGACTGAAAGGCAGATGGAACCAAGGGATCTTGTCAACCCAAGGGGACCACAACCATGAGATATTTTAAAAATCAAAGAAGAAAAATAAAATCAGTGATAAATGTAAAAATCTCAATCAAACAAATTCAAGGACATATCAAGAGACTTTAGGATAAATTCGTCTCAAAACAAGACTGAGAAACGTAGGGCAGAAAGAAGAAAAAACACCAAAAAATATAGATTATCACCCTTGTTCTCAAAGAGATAGAGCGTTATGGTTCCCCCCTAGGAGGTTTAGGAGGAGTTCCAATAAGCTAATGGCACCCCTATATGCACTGCATGGAAGCACCATTCAGGATAATGACACCCTAGTGTGAGCTGCAGAGGAGTGTCAGTCAAGTAAATGGTGCCCTAGTGTGAACTGCAGGGGAGTGCTAGTTTATGAAAGATCAAAAATGATTTCTAACATCTCAAAATTAGTAGAGAATCAGTGAATGGCTCTGTAAACTCTTCAGTGAGGAAGAGGGAAGGGTAAATATATCAAAAATAAGCATCAAACAAGCAATATTTAATCACAAGCAAAGGATTCAAGATGAAAAAGAAGAAAAACGAGTCCAAGTCCTTCCCTAGTGGAGTCGCCATTTTTCTGTTGTGAGAAATATTACCCTGCAGATAGGCTAAGCTCCCCTTTGTACCAATACTCATATATTTGGTCATATACATAAGAGACCAAGTGGTTACTACTTTCCCTATAGATCTAACTCAATCAATCAAGCAAGAGAGAAGAAGAATGATGTGGCATACCTTGTTGCGATGTTCATCCCCGCGACTCCAATTTTGGGGCTTGATTTCCAAGATCCTTAATCCAATTGAAAACCTACAAATACTAGAAAATGAAATTTTCCTTCTAATCTATATTATTAAAAAAACGGAGATCTATCTATGAAGACTGAAACGACAATAAACAAGAAAATGTGAACACATGAACTTAAAGGGAATAGGCCAATTTTATATTAATTGGAAAGCCAAATAAGGAACTTACAAAGCATGATTGGAAATGCATACATTTCTCCAAGATCTCCTAATCCAACCCTTGCATGAATATTGACATCAAAATGTTTATTCTTCCTCCAAAATCAAAGGTTTGATACCTCGATTATTCCCCCCTTCACCTTAGAAATACCTTCAATATATAGGCTTGAGATGCATAACTACCATGAGAAAATGAAGGATATGGTTGAGGATATGGCTCCTTAATTTGGTATTATATCCTAGTATAGAGCCATAGAATAAGGGTCAAGCACAACCAAGCTCTTCCCAAGAAATCTGTCCCTTAGGAAAAGGTGTGAGATCCCTTGATTTCCTCTAACAAGACTAGCACTCCCTTAGAGTTAAACACAGGGTGCCATCCTATAAATTGGATCTCCACTAACATGGAAAGTTAGGCACTAAGACATGAAGTGGCACTCCCCCATCATGGCCAGGCGGGTTCCACCCTTCATAAATTCCCTAAAAATGGTCAATTTTCCAAGCAAAATGTGTGTTTTTGGCCTTGAAATGATGGGTTTCTTCCTCCAATATGACTTAGGGGTCATGAAAAATGTGTTTCATGGTTTCAAGGGGTTTTGACACTCATAAAATAAAATGTGACACATGGTAAGGTGCATATGACACTTGCAATGGTGCATGCAAAACTTAACAAGGTGCATACGCCACTTTGCGACACTTTGGGTGCGAAACTCAAGTGTGACATTTTGGTGTGTAACACACACTCTCTCTACCTCCATCCCTCTCTTTATCTCTCCCCCTCTCCCTCCCTCATATCCACACTACCTCTCTCT
>JZKD02S2127623.1:20438-87778 GCA_000966675.3 Picea glauca
ATGCTTTGTTTGATGTTTGCGACACTTGTGAATGACATGCGACACTTGCGACAGTTGAGAGGAACATGCGACACTTACGACACTTATCGAAGCGAGCAATATTGAGGTGTAACAGATGTGTCCTCTGGTTCTTTGTTTCTCAAAGCTCAAATTACCAAGCATGATAGCCTCCCAAGTCTGTAGCTATTAGGGCTCTTCAGATTTTACAGACCTCTCCCTATTGTTTGTCTATTGGAAAATGAAACCTCCCTCTCGTGGCATTTACTATGCCTGCTTGATAGAAACCATGGCTCACGTGGTTCGAATTGAACCTAATGGATCTCAATCCCTTCTCGCCCATGGTGATGCCATGCGATATTTACAGGCACATGGCTGGGAAATTTTCCTCCGAAATTTCAAGGGATATAACCCGGTAGTCGCACAGGATTTTGCTCAATCGTTTGATGTCTTTAGAGCCAAAATTGGGGATCTGCAACTCGAAGTAACCAAGTATTCTATAGCACGAGATACTGGATTGTCATAGGAGGGTGAAAAATGGTTCAAAAATGCCAAGTTAGAAGGCATGCCTTGGATTCTATTCATGGTCTCTAAGAAAACAACATGATGCCCTAAAGGTACGCCTATTACTCTCTTAAACCCCAGATGGCACGACCTGCTTCTAATTCTTAAACAATTTATAACTTGTGAGGGTAGATATGGATTAGTGTTTTTATATCACATCCGCCTGTTGATGATTTTCCTAGGGTTCAAGATAAATATGTGTTTCTATTTGTTGATGAGCCTGCATAAAATGTCTAAACGTTATCAGAAACAAAGTTTAAACCCTATGTCTAGCCTCTTCCACCATGGGCTTATTCGAATTATGCTGCTGTCGTATCTAGCTCAGGTTGGGGATACTTGGGAAGATTTCCTGTGTCGGAATAACTTCCCCTTACCCGAGAACACATTCAAACAAACTTTGCATTTAAATATGAACCCTAGTCCCTATAACCCTACCACCAAAATTCAAGATGTTGATCCACATAAAGACTATGCATTCACTAAGCTAGACTCTATTGCTATGCAAAACCCTTTGGGCAAAAAACCACTATACAATTTTGTGCCCAAAAAATCGTTATAGGAGGTAATAGATGTATTAAGGGAGAGGGTTTCTCCTACTCCTACTATTGATCCAAAATAGGGTTTTAGTGACAAACTAGTTGTTAAGAAAGATCGTAAGAAGAAGAAACAGGGTAACTCAGATTTGAGTTTTGTAAACAAGAGATCAGGCAGGTTAATATCCAGGGGTCTGAGAAATCGACATTAGGATCATCTGAGATCGATCTCAGTGATTGAGGTCGATGATCACTTGATCGATGATGAGATTAATGAATTTCTTTCTCGAGAAGATGTGGATAACTAGTGTTTCAGAAATGAAACCGGTAGTGAAGCTAGACAATATGACTTTGTTTCTGAACTACCTTCGTTCCTAAAAAATCAAGGCTTCATTGGTATACGGCACGATTTGAAGAAATATCCAGAAAAGACCAAAGTACCCATTGCAGAGTACACTCAAACCCTTCCTGTCATAACACCTGTACACTGTGAGAATCATCTTGACTGGGTGGAACAATACTACAGATACATACCATATTTACAGGCACAATTAAAACATTTGGTAGATCAAAATTCCTTGCTTGAAAGGTAAAATCAAGAGTTGAAAGCATGTGTTCATTCCAATGCAGATCGAGCAAATAAAAGGCCCAAACGAGCCGGTAGTGTGATTATCAAGAACACATCCAACTTCAATGCTATCATTAACTCAGAATTATCTGACCCTTCATTGTCTAATCTCTAAAATGGTAAAAAAAATGGTTTTGATTTTCTTTGATTTGATTCTATTGTAAAATTCAAATAGATAGATTTAATTTTGATTTTCTTTGTTAATATAAGACTAGCTACAGAATATTACAATTCTGTAGCCAATCTATTTTTGAATGTTAGTTTGTATTGTTTTCTAAAATACAATTTTGTTTTGTCATTTCCAGGAAAATAATAGTTATGATGTTATTCACAAGGAGAAGTAATCATGGATCATGCGCTACATAGATTAGTAATTTATCCTTTTGTTGATAAAACTATGACATTTATGTAATTAATTTTGATAAACGAACTCTATAGGAGTGTTTCTTGTTATTCTATTTTTTGTAAAGAAATCTATTTTTTTTGGGATTACCCTCTATCTTGCATGATAAGAGGTTGTTAATCTAGAACAAGTTTAAATAGTGGTTGTTGTTTGGGAGTAAAGACAACTTTTGGCTAGACTACAATATGGACATTTGATTTTGGGAATTGATATGGGAAAGCAATTCACCATTGCCTTTAGACCCGTGTGATGCTTATTCCATTGTGTTTTTCCATTACCTCTGTATTATGAGAAATTATTATGATTGATTTATCTTTAGTCTTGTCATCATATGGTGTTTCATATTGTTAAATATTTATATACTGTCCATAACCCGTCGTTCATTTTATATGTGCTATTAATTGATAATTTGATTATTAGTGAGCTTATTCCAGATGTTAAATGATGGAGAATATCAATACCTTGAATTGAGTTTGCTTTCGTTCTTAGTTATTTATTATCATAAGATCAGATGATTTTCAATCAGTTATCATTATGTTGTTATAAATTTACTCCATGCATCAAAATCTTCCTTGATTTTTTTCAGGAATATTTATATATGTCCCTGTCATAGGTTTCCTTTTTAAATAGGGCAAATCAGGAGCTCATACAACACATGAAGATAAACTAAATTTTGCTAATTAGCTACAGATTGGTATGTGTGAATTTTTTTTAGATTATTTATTAATGAAATGATGATGGCATTAATTAGCTTTGATTGTTCTGTGTCATTGTTTCTCTTGCATTTGTTTGGTATTGATTAGTTTAAAATATTAAAACATTAAAAAAAAAAGATTTTTGTTCTTTCTTTATCTTAGTTAGAATCACTACTATGAACATTCATTTTGCAAGATTGCAAGTAAACCTTGCAAACTATATATAGAATGTTTATAATCATTTGTATATATTCATGTTTCTATTTGAACATTTGTAATTAGTACATAAATTGTTAGAATCATAGCTTTAGGTTAGTTTATTTCTTTTATTATTTTTAGGACCTTAGTTGGCTAACAGAGCCATTAAACCCATCGGGTTAGTTCATTCCAAACGTCTTGGGTTAATTGGAGAACCTCGATCTAGATATGACCTTCCAATTGATGGTGTGTCAAATACACACGTCAACAAATGGCGCTAGAAGGAGGGCCTGAGATTAATTTATGGAATGTGGAGGTCACAAGACCCCTCCAAACAACCATTCTCCTGTCGTAACGCATAGTCACTCCGACACAAATGTTGCACTTGAAATAGATACTAACTCAAACAATAACCCCAATATTCTTGTCGAACCAACGACAAAATTCCCTCAAGGGATTAACATCCAATAAATTTTCCACCAGTCACTCATAAGAACTCAAAGTGCCTTATCTTGTATTAGACAACCTGGTAGACAAATCAATCAACCTCTTGTCAAGTTTACAAATCTTCAAGAACAACTTCAGGGCACTGGTTTGCCTATAAACACTGTAGGGACTGATAATATTACCAATCCTGTTGAAGCACTTATCCTTGGTGCTGGAGAATCTGGTATTCCACCATCCCCACCTAGTTCTTCTCCACCTTCTTCAGGAGGTGAATCCTCAGACGAAGGCAGTTCTTCATCTGAACCATCTCAACCTTCGACTCCACCAATTCCCATGGAAAACCAAAATAATCCTGCCAGACCTTGGCTTGATCAAGATGATGTGGATGTGTCTGGACCCCAACACCCATTACCTAAACATCCAAAGAAATGGATGACCAAATTTGATCCAGATTCGAAGCAATTATCCGAGGATCACATCAAGAAATTTATTCTAGCCGTTAGACTCTGGAGTGTCGAACACGAAGATGTCGTATGCAAATTATTTCCTTATACTTTTGAGGGAAATGCCTCTACCTAGTATTTTTCCCAACATCCTCAGACCATCATATCTTGGGACAAGTTTGAAACCTGTTTTCTGAAAAAATTTGGAAATGATAAATCTCCAGAAGTCTTGGTAATGGAACTCTCTATCTTAAAGATGAATCATAAAGAAAAAGTTAAAGACTTTAACCAAAGGTTCCTAACACTAAAAAACAAAATCCCTATAGATTCGATGCCTGCAGAAAACTTTATTGTATCATATTATACGAAGGCCCTACATAACAACATAGCCATATGGGTTAAAAGGTCCAAAACAAACACGTTGTTAGATGCCTTTGAGGAGGCAAGTCATATTGAGAAAGATATATTGAGCTTAAAAGATAATCTAAGTAGTGAAGCTGAAACAACTTTGTCTTCTAAGACGAAAATAGAAATTCTCACTAGGCCTCCTCAACCTAAAAACCAACAAGAAACATTAGAATTGGAGAGCTTGCAGAATTCTTTCCAGAAATGGTCCAATAAGGTCATCGACTTGAAAATATCCCCCGATGAGGCATCTACAAGTAAATGAAGTTTCAAAGATCCTTTTAGAAAACCTTTCCCTCCAAACCGACCAAACCCGACCACAGAGGGTCTAAATTTTGAAAGTTTACAGTATGCTTTGCAAATCATATTGGAAGCGCATGGCAATTATCTTTTTGTTCCTCCTGAAAATTTTGATGATACAGTTGAGGAAGAGGTACCAGAAGAGGAAGACTCGTGTCCTCCCATTTTCGAGCACTTTTCAAACAATATATTCTAAGCAAAATTTGAAACTGTCCACCCTTACAACACTATAAGTAAAATACAAAACAAGTCTCCACCCGAAACAAGTAAAAACGTGTTTTGAAAACAACTAAAGAAAAATGAAACTAGACAAATCCTAGCTTCCCCAGTTTTAGAGTATGATTTAATTGAAGATCTGAAAAAATTAAGGGCAAATATTTATGTTTTTTAATTGGTAAAATTTCCTCTTATTTTGTAGAAAATGCTTCAAGGCATTACTGAAAGAATGATGTTAACAACAAAAAATCAGTAGAAATTGACTTAAACACAACTAAAAATGTCCCAAGTAAAAAGACATGAAAATCAAGACAAAAGGGACTTATCAGAAAAAACTGTAGCAAACTTAGATAAAACTGTTTCAGGGACAACAATAAAAAATCAATAGAATGTTGTTGTTTCTGCATGAAAAAATGTGCCCCCCTTTTTATTGACTTTTGAATTTTTTAATAAGAATGTACATAACTGTATGGTTGACTCCGGTGTATCATCAAATGTAATGCCTCTATCTGTATGCCAAAAAAGTAATGCAAAATTAAAACCTTCTGATTTAAAAATCATTCAGCTAGATCGAACGAATGCCAAAGTCATTGGTGAACTAAAAAATGTGTTGATTAGATTATCGTCCAATCCCAAAGTTCATCAGGTAATCGATATTATCGTTGTTGAAATTCCTGAAGTTTATGATCTGTTTTTAAGCAGAGATTGGTCAGGACAACTACACGGTTATTTTTCTACAGACTGGTCCCATTTGTGGTTGCCTTAAAATGGACAACCCAATAAGATTAGAATAAACATAGAACCTTACCTTAAGCACACCATGACAGATCTGAACAATCCAAATGAGCCTTTCGTTACCACTGCAAATTCAATTGAAACGCAGGGAATTCATACCTTTTTTGGTAACTTCATGACTAGAATTTCCTCTATCACTGATCCAGAACAACAATCTAAAGTAACAACCTATACCCACAGGCATCAACTTCGCCAAATATGCCAAATACTGCTAATGACACACAAATTTGGTCCCTTTATGTTGATGGATCCAAATCTTGAGAAGGGGTAGGTGTTGGTTGTGTGTTTATTGATCCTACAAGTAATAAAACATTTAATGCTTGTCGATTAGAGTTTGAATGTACTAACAACACAACAGAGTTCGAAGCACTTCTGCATGGACTTAGGAAAGCACTGGACATGGATGTGCAAAATTTGATAGTATTTGGTGATTCAGAAATAATGGTCAAACATGTAAGAAATGAAATACATTGTTTGTCATCGCATCTAAAGAATTACCAAACCGAGGTATGGGGTTTGATGCACAAATTTCTAGCATTTAATATAAATTCCATTCCTAGGATGAGTAATTCAGAAGCTGATTTACTAGCCAATGTTGCTTCTAAATTGTTTCCCGCTGAAGGTCTTTCCCCTAACACATTATGGTTCGAATTATTATTCAAACCATTGATTCCGGAAAACATTACAAATTGGAGAGTATTTGATGATGATCAATAGATCATAAAATTTATGCATATGGAAGACACCTTTTAGGATGCAGTTATTGATGAAGGCCCTCACAATGAGAATCTCTGAGATTTCACGGTAATATCTGATCCTTGATATCCAGAATCAACATCTGAGCTGGTAAAATCTATCCCCAAATATGTTGTGAGATTAGAAAAATTTTATGACTTGCATGACAAGTTTAGAGGGGTAGTCAATTGCAAAACTAACAGTTCCTCTTTTCTCTATGAAATTGTTAATTTAGGAACACGAGATAATCCTCAAAATATTAATATGGGAAAGGGATGTTCCGAACAGGAAAGATCCTCTTTTATAAAATTATTTAAATAATTTAAAGATGGATTTCTTGGATGAACGACGATCTAAAAACTTTCGACCGAAACATCATACAACATGTAAACCCTATGAAACCCCAAACTCAACCTTTCCAACAAAAATTGAGGAAAATGCATCCTAAATTGGAACCTACCGTGAAAAAGGAACTAAATAAATTACTTACTATAAATATAATTTTTCCAGTTAGGCATACTCAATGGATATCTAACTTAGTTCCTATAAAGAAGAAAAGTGGTGAAATTCGACTTTGTGTCAATTTTCAAAATTTAAAATGAACATATGATAAAGACAACTACCTTGTTCCTCCAATGGACCAAATCCTACAACATGTGTCTGGTTTCGAAAGACTATCTTTATTAGACAATTTTTCGGGATACAACCAGGTCCTTATGTCTCCTTTGGACCAACTTAAAACCACCTTTCGTACCCCATGGGGCACTTATGCCTACAGAAAAATGCCTTTTGCACTGATAAATGCCTGTGCCACTTTTCAGAGAGCAATGGATATTTCTTTCCATGGCCTCATTAGCCAGTCAATTTTGTTCTATCTTGATGATGTCACGTCTTTTCAAAAAACAAGAAAGATCACTTGTCTCACCTTAGGGTTGTCTTAGAACGATGCCGTAAGTTCGACATATCTCTCAATCCCAAAAAATTGGTCTTTGCAGTAGAACAAGGGAAAATCTTTGGGTTTATAGTATCTAAATATGGAATGATTATTGATCTCGAGAGAACCCAAGCCATTTCTAAACTCCCCCCTCCCTCTTCCAAAAAGACCATGTAATCCTTTTTGGGTAAAATTAATTTTGTCAGACGATTTGTCTCAAGTTTTTCTAAAATGGTTAGACCTCTACAAAATCTAATTAAAAGGGATGTTTTGTATAGATGGGTACCATAAGAAAGTTAGGCTTTCGATTCAATTAGAAAATCAATAATAGAAGCACCTTCCCTTATGAGTCCCAATTTTTCTCAGGATTTCACTCTATACACATTTGCATCTGACAGATCCTATGTTGTTGTGATTACACAGAAAAACGCTGAAAGCAACGAGATACCCATTTCCTTCATGAGATATGCTTTTAAAGGAGAAGAACGTAATTACCCCATAGTAGATCACCAGGCTTATGCTATTTTTAAAGTAGTGAAACACTTCAGGTCTTACCTATTGAAATCCAGGACCAAAGTTGTTGTTCCTTACCCCGTTGTAAGAAATATGTTAGTGCAAAAAGAGTTGGGTGAGAAAAGAGAAAATTGGATGACATCACTCCAAGAATATGTTATTGGATAAATTGGTAAGTGAGGACATAAAATAATCTCCCTAGATCCACTTGGATCTAGAACAAAACAAGACAGGACATGGTGCTTTCCCTAAGTTACAATCATTGATCTTACTACCAAATAAGGAATTGATGACTTACCTTTGATATCACTTCCTTATATCTTTGTTGTCCCTGCTTCGCTCCGGTGCTCTTGTGATATTGATCCTACAATGAAACACAAACCAACCAAAGTGAAAGAAAGACTAATATATTCAATGACAACCTATGCGTGTGATCAAGGAGTCATGCAATAAAATGAGAATGTTTTTATGGGAAAGAAACATGCCACTGTATTATATTAAAGAATGTGGAAGAAAGATACAACCAGATGCCTTGATGTCTTCAGGTTCCTTCCAACATTTCCTTGCTTCCCACACACTTCATGCTACAAGGATTTTGAGACCATAGATCTGATAGCTACTCACAATCTATATTGACAAAGAAAAGCTCAAAGCCACTCTAACCAAGCTAACAATCTCAAGCCAAAAAAACTGAATCCCAAGCCAAACTCAAGCTAACTTTTTCCATGAGAGCTCCTCTCCTTTTATAATATGAAGAGGATAAGGTGAGGAGGTTAGGATGATCCCACTAAATCATGAAAGCGAGTAAGATCCAAACTGTTCGGAGGCCACCTCACCATATAATCTTATCCTTCTAGAAGCATTGAGAAAATGCTTGTTTTTCCCACATACGAAGGCTGTCACACCCTAGCTATAGAGAAACCTATGGAAAATACGCAACCTAGCTATAGTGAAGCTTGCAGAAATTAGGCATTTCCGCACCTTGTGTATAGATCATCCTATAGAAATCCTCCTTAATAGGGTTTTTACAGAGGAAAATACAACTTCTTCTCTCAGGGAAAGTTCTTCTCCCTTCTTTCTTCAGGAATTCAGGCTATTGATCCTTCTAAATACAAATGATAGGTTTATATAATTAATGGTCATAAGGATGATGAAAATAATGTGTAACAGAGATCCCCCCAAAGTATGAAGTTAGAACAGAGTGATAGCTGAAATACTTTGTCGAGTGTGTGTAGGGAACAAGGAACACGTCGGTTGGAAACCTGCCAACAAACAAGGAAATACAATACAATAATATATCATCATTGAGTTAGGCATTACCATACTCAAAATACTAATGAATCAAAGTATAAATTTCGATATACAAAGATCCATGTCAAGTAATATAGGTCATGGCCACCAAACATACACTATGGATCCATGCCAATATGACTCAAATATGAACATAGCCACCAAAAATACACTGTGG
Organism: Picea glauca; assembly: GCA_000966675.3. Taxonomy (NCBI): domain Eukaryota; kingdom Viridiplantae; phylum Streptophyta; class Pinopsida; order Pinales; family Pinaceae; genus Picea; species Picea glauca. The sequence goes on from JZKD02S2127623.1 coordinate 29,713, forward strand.
ATCTATGTGTTAAAGACTCAAATTTGAACATATCCATGAGACATACAATGTAGATCTATGCAACAATACAAACTGAATATACTCCAACACAACCTGAATCTTGTTAGAAAATATCCAGGGTCTTCATCTCCACCACTCTATAGTACGAATCTAACCATGTGAATACATGTGCTGAAATCGAACATGGTAGAAACCACATGATTACCGGTCATTAATGAATATCGTTAAAAAGTGTGAGGGAAATCACCATTAATGTCAATGACTCCCAAGGTACTCTAGTACAATCCGACGAATGTGAATGAATGAGCTGAAGTCAAACATTCAGTGGAATCTCTCGGTCAGGAGTCAATAATGAAAACCCACTTTCAAAAGTGAGGAAACCTTCCATTGAGTCATGCAAGTTCCAAGGTACCAATTAGTTTCTAAGTTTAATTCCTGGATAATGAGTTGAAGTTGATAGGAAAAGACTCGTCACAGGAGGGCCTTAATGTATCCCCCATCAATGACATGAAATGGGTAAAAATATTTGAAGTAAATCAGAGTAACAAGTGATTTAAGACTGACTCAGGGATGGCCTACACAATAGAAGTCTTAAGAAATGTAGAAATGACTGATGCAATAGAAGGATTTCCGAGTTGAACTTATCTTTTAACATATTGATGAAACGACAACTGTCTTGGAAACATTGAGTCAACAACAGGGATCAAAGGCCGATTTATAATATTATAAAGGAGTATGATCAAGAGACAAGTATATTTTCCAACCTAGACAGAAAGTGAGTGAAAGGGTGTCATGTTCAAAGGTGACTCTTCCATGGAATACAGGTTTAGATACATTTCTTTCCCAATTTCCCCCCCACCATTTCTGGCGATTACCTCTTTATTTTTACGCAAGCTTGAGGAGGACAACATATGATTGTAATGTAATCTCATCCTTTGGATGAGTCCTTCAGAGTATATTTAACGAACCCTAGGAAGGAGTGGTTTGGTCCCATATGGGCCTTTCAATGTTTGTTTTACGAGTCCACAAAAAGAAAACTTAGCGGTTTTTCATTTTTAGAGAGTCTGAAAAACATTTAAAGAGAAATCTCTCAGTTCCTTTTTCATAAATTAGTTTGACGAGACCGAAAAAGTGATAACCTACCACCCATGAAACATTTTCTTCAAATACTTTTACGAGCGTGAAAAGAACAAGGTCGCTCGACAATTTTTTCATGTTTAGAGATTCTGAAAAGAGCTTAAAGGGAACTCTAGGGGGTTCCTTTTTCGTATAACCTTTATGTGTCCGAAAAAGTGATAAAAGTATACTTGGTTACATTCTCACGTATTTACGAGCACGAGAAATAACAAAGACTAATCTTGGTAACTTATTCTCGTGTATTTATGAGCATGAGAAAGAACAAAGACTAAGCTCATGATTGTTTTCATTTTTACGCAAGCTTTAAAACAAAAAAAAACTATGCTTGGGATGGATTTTATTGTTACACATGCTTGAAAACTAAACAAAACTATGCTTGGACCTGGTTTCATTTTTACACAAGTTTTAACCAGAGGAAACTATGCTTGAGGTAGGTGGTTCATTTTTTACACAAGATTGAACCATAGAAAACTATGCTTGGAACTTCCTAATGCATAACACATGGATGGTTGGTACTTATCCCCCAGCTTAAGAAACTAGTGGCTTTAACTTCAGCATGATGTCCAAAGGCTGTAAGTAATGCCCCCCAAGATTCGGTTCATCCAATGACATAGGAGGATGAAAAGAAGCTTCAAGTACTATATGTAACAAAGTACTTGACTTAATCGAAGAGGGGAGAAATTGTTTCATTTTTTAACGAGCTTGACATAGGATAAGAACTATGCTCGTGAATCTAGGTATAATTCCCAGACCACTGTTTCATTTTTTAACGATCTTGACACAGAAAAAAGAACTATGCTCGTAAGCTATGTTTCATTTTTTAACGAGGTTTATACAGATACCCAAAAAATATCCTCACAACTGGTTTCATTTTTTAATGAGCTTGAAATCAGAAAACCATGCTCAAGGCTGGTTTCATTTTTTAATGAGCTTGAAATCAGAAAACCTGCCCAGGAAGATGGTTTCATTTTTTAACGAGCTTGAAATCAGAAAAGCATGCTCAAGGCTAGTTTCTTTTTTTAATGAGATTGAAATCAGAAAACCATGCTCAAGGTTGGTTTCATTTTTTAAAGAGCTTGAAATCAGAAAACCATGCTCAAAATATTCTTGATCATGGCTTCCAAGAGAACAATTCTCTGGAAGGACACCACGTCAAGGGACAAAACTCGGTCATGTCTTCCAAGAGATCTTCACTTGAGGGAAGAAACAAACTCTGGAAGGAACTTATGTTGAGGGTCGTGACAGGGGTAAGGAGGCCATGCTCCAATAGACCCACCGAAGATATCACCATGTCAACTACTAGATCCAAGTCATAAGAGACCGATCTTACAGTGAGAGTCTCATCCACATCGACAGTTGAAGGCATGGGAGACAATGCCACATAATTGACCCATGGCGGGGGTGATACTGTCTGCATATACAAATAGTTTAGGAAAGTCATGGAATTGACTGTCAAGTTAGATCCAACAAATGAAAGTTGGTTGATAGTAACCATTCTTCCATCGTGAGGGAAATATATCACATGAAAAAGAGTGGACACAATAACTTTCATGGCATAGACATAATCTCTCCCAAGGAGTAAATCAAAATCCAAGGGGTCTTGGACTACCATGACATCAATAAAGACAATTTTCCCTCCCAAAGTTATGGGAAACTGAGGAAGGATCCCTAAAGGGTGACTGGTTCTTCTGTTGAAAGAAAACAAAGTCTGGGTAACTGACACAAGCTGAGGATAACCCAAATATTGCCAAGCAAGAGAGGACAAAATACTAATGGATGAACCTTCGTCTATTAGTGTCTGAGGAACGTCCCGACCACAAACTTGTACTGTAATCTTGAAAGGAATGTGAGAGGGAAGACAAGGTTCAATTAGCACACCCCAATTAAAAAGGATGGACTCATTACTTGGGGGGGGGGGGTTCTACGGGACAAGGAGGAATGCCCCCCCACATGGTAGTGTATGTATCAATAAGAAAAACGTGGACAGTATTGGGTTTACTCTCTAGTGGGAGAGTAGGATCGACTGATAATGACATCAAATCGATCACTTGGGTGTCATTCTCCAAGGGGAGAATGGGGTCGATAGGTGGAAACAAATCGACCTCTTGGGTTACACTCTCTAACGAGAGAGTGGGATCGACCGAGGATCAGATCGAATCGACCACTTGGGTTTCACTCTCTAACGGGAGAGTGGGATCGATCGAGGATGGGATCGGATTGACCACTTGGGTTTCACTCTCTAACAGGAGAGTGGGATCAACCAAGGATAGGATCAGATCAACCACTTGGGTTGCACTCTCTAACGGGAGAGTGGTATCAATCGAGGATAGGATTAGATCGAACACTTGGTCAACTGGTTCAACTAAGGACATAACCAAATTGACTACCTGATCAACCAGACTGATCGACGAAGGGATCGAATTGATCATTCCATCAAATACCGGTGGGTTGAGAGTAATCTTGTGATAAGAAGTTGGAAGTTGAGGCCGTGAAACAGTCATGTCTTCTAGGAATTTTGAGGCTTCATCCATACGAGGGAAAATGTGAGTTATATGACTACCTCTGCATAACATACATGGGAACTTGACTCTACTTTTCTTCTTCCCAACGGTATCATGACTAGTTGACGTGAGGTCATCAACATGTTATTCAGAGGCTGACGACATGGGTTGGTGAGGGTGTGTAGAAAATGCTTCTATAACCTTGGATAGACCAGGGAAATCCTTAAGAAGATGGATACCCTTACAAATCCTGCAAGGGTACTTGGGCTTATGGTTTGTTTGGGTGATCTTGGAATCATCAACACTCCCAACACGATTTTCAGTAACTAGTGGTTTTCCAACATGTCCAGCAGTAGTTGGAAGTTTAGACCCTTTCTTATTTTTCTTCTTCTTCTTATCCATCCGGTTACTAGCTTTAGATATTTCACTCGGCAAAGAAGATGAAATGGAAGAAGACCTTTCAAGTGAAGAAGGTGACGAAGATCTTATCAGTGAAGAAGGTGAAGGATCAAGATGAGGTTGATGTTCTTGGTGGAAGTGCTTACAACAGAAGCACTAGCTACATTCAGGATTACCTGAGTGGAAAACAACCATACCGATAATCCAATTGTGAGACCTGGAAGGCTCAAAGTAGCGATGTGAGGAGGACCAATGTTTCCGTAAGAAGGAAAAACAAAAGGTTCCCCTAGAAAAGGGGTTCCCTCATTGGTCATTCTAGGAACTGATGCCATGAAATAAAGATCCAACCTAGAGTCTTCTAGGGAAAACAAAACAACACACACTAAAAATCTAAGAAGAAAACAAGCAAACAAAACCTTCTCACAATGAACACACTAGTTGGTGATGAAATCCAACGTCGTGAGAACAATATAAGAAGGGGTTGAGATAGAGCGGTTGGAAAAGTTACGTTGATGACCTTCTTAACAGACTTACACCCTGGTGCAATCTCCCACACATAATCGTGGGTATACCCTCCAAGGACCACGAGTGAGTTTGGCCAACGTCGATTCCAAGTACCATGAAGACTTGCCCCTCCATAGTCACCTCGTGTAAAGACCCTAAAAATATAGGCCACTAAGGTCACCAATTATTACAATGATGCCTGGGGAAATAGTCAACAATCTGATCCACACGCAAAGGCAGGGTATCTAGCCCAAAATCAACTTGAAAGGCTTCCACTCATCATTGTGGGTATACCTTCAAGCGACCCCCTTAATATGCACAATCTCTACACCAATACCAACAAAGCAGAGTGAGTAACTCTGTCAGTCTTAATGCGACCTCATGATTGACCCTTGTGTTATAAGGGCTTCCCAGGACAAAATGTAGCAAGTGGATTTCACCTCTCCCTAATGCAAGATTCTATGTTTGTTTGCAGCTTTGGAAAGTTATCTTTCACACCAATTCCAAAGCCCTACAACTAATCTAATGTAGGTTTGCTACCAAAGAATATAAAAATGTCTAATCAATTTTTATAAGTGCTTTATTTTTAAGGCTGTTGTTACTTAAGAGGAAAATGGTGTGGACTAAATGATGTTTTGACTGACTCGAAATTTATGCAGAGAGATGAAGATGCAATTTTTAATTTTGATGAAAGCTATGCTATGAGAACGAGAAAACGTTTATCATTCCCAGATGCACAATGTCCCAAAATTTTATTAAACTCATCAATATTAAGAACTTTAAGAAATGATCAAAAGAGATTGTACATCAATACATGATTCTTGGCCCCCCTGGACCATGAGGGGGAATTTTTTTTTAAATTCAAGACTAAAAAATGCCAAAAACCATGCAATTTCTCTACTTCAAATGCAAAGATGCCCCCAACCTAATGTAAAGAAATAAATTAAAAATTTCCTATTTCAAAGAGACACTAAAAGCAATAGATAAATTCTTCAAAACAAAAGAAACCCAAACAAATTTTCTCTTTTAACACAAACTATTCAATAAAATAAAAATAAAGTCTTTCATTAAACAATTCTAAAGAAAAAAAAAAGCTTTGTAATTGAAAGACACTCAAAGAAAGAGACCAAATCTTTCAAAATCAAACAAATCAAAGATGGCTAAAAGCATGTCAAAAACTATCAAGCAGAATGTAAACAGTCAAATACAGGCTCCAAAAGTTCATCCCAGGTGATTAAATCAAAATTGGGCATCAAAAGACAAGCAAACCCAATCCAAAAAATTTCACAGACACCATTGCAGGCCAGTAGTAGGTTACAGTGCGAAAATCAATAGTTTTCATAGGCTAACAATGGGTAGGGTGCGGAAATTCTGCACTGGGCTAAACATCAAGGGTGCAACGATCGAAGGTTTCTGTAGGCTGTATATAGAATATAGTGTGGAAATGCTTGTAAAAAAAATAAATTTGGAAAGAAGACAAAGTGTCTGAATGAACTTTCAGATCCAGAGAGTCTGGATGGATCCCCCACAGACTCAGAGACTAGAACCCAAACAATGAAAGAAAGAAAACAAGGCAAACTAGGAAAACAATACGTTCCCTAGTGGAGTCACCAATTTTGTTATTGGATAAATCGTTAAATGAAGACATAAAATAATCTCCCTATATCCACCTGGATCTAGAACAAGACAAGATAGGACATGATGCTTTCCCTAAGTTACAATCATTGATCTTACTACCAAAGAAGGAATTGATGACTTACCTTTGAGATCGCCTCCTTATATCTTTATTGTCCCTGCTTCGCTCTAGTGCTCTTGTGATATTGATCCTTCAATGAAACACAAACCAACCAAAGTGAAAGCAAGAATACTATATACAATGACAACCTATGAATGTGATCAAGGAGTCATGCAATAAAATGAGAATGATTTTATGGGAAAGAAACATGCCACTGTATTATATTAAAGAATGTGGAAGAAAGATACAACTTGATTCCTTGATGTCGTCAGGTTCCTTCCAACAATTCCTTGCTTCCCACACACTTCTTGCTCCAAGGATTCTAAGACCATAGATTTGATAGCTACTCACAATATATCTTGACAAAGCAAAGCTCAAATCCACTCTAACCAAGCTAACAATCTCAAGCCAAAACAACTGAATCCCAAGCCAAGCTCAAGCTAAGTTTCTCCATGAGAGCTCCTCTCCTTTTATAAGCTAAAGAGGATAAGGTGAGGAGGTTAGGATGATCCCACTAAATCATGAAATCGAGTAATATCCAAACCGTTCGGAGGCCACCTCACCATAGAATATTCTCCTTCTAGAAGCATCAAGAAAATGCTCATTTTTCCCATGTACGAAGGCTGCCACACCTTAGCTATGGAGAAACCTACAGAAACTCCGCAACCCAGCTATAGTGTACCCTATGAAAATCAAGAATTTCCACAGCCTATGTATAAATCAGCCTGCGGAAATCCTCCTTAATAGGGTTTTTACAAAGGAAAATACAACTTGTTCTCTCAGGGAAAGTTCTTCTCCCATCTTTCTTCAGGAATTCAGGCTATTGATCCATCTAAATACAAAGGATAGGTTTACATCATTAATGGTCATAAGGATGATGAAAATAATGTGTAACATAATATGATATTGAAATAACCCCTGCCTAGATTGTTAGAGGTCAAGGCCTTTGTAAACTGGTGGTTGATTCAGTTGAGGAATTAGAAAGCCAAATAAATACATCAACTATAAATCAACATAATGAAAAACAGATCAGTTGTGCACAAATTACGCCCAATTCATGGTATGAGAATATCGGGTTTTATTTGTTGCATGGAACTGCTCCTCACAATATTGATCCCAAAAACAAAAGAGCACTTAGGCTTAAATATGCATCTTTCCAATTAATCATTGATATATTATTTTGAAAGAACTTTGATGGTGTGTTTCTGCGTTGTTTAGAAAAAGAGGAGTCTGAAAAATTGTTGACTGAACTTCATGCCAGTTATGTCGGTGGTCATTTTGGTGGAGATACCACTGCCCACAAAATGCTAAGGGATGGATGCTATTGGCCTACCTTTTTAAAATATGCCCATACGCTTTCCCGCAAGTGTATAATCTGTCAAAAGGATACAGAACGGGTGAAAAAGGAAGCTTTTCCTTTGCAACCTGTTACTGTAGATGCACCTTTTTAGAAATGGGGCCTACACATTATAGGACCAATCAATCCCCCTTCCTCTCAACAACACAAGTACATCCTCACAGCAAAAAACTATTTTACAAGACGGTCTAAAGATTTACCTTTAAAAGTGGTCAACACAAATTAGGTAGTGTCATTAATGAACTCCCATATAATCACTCAATTCAGAATTCCTGAATGTCTGGTTTTTGATAATGATTCATATTTTTCTTCCCTATATATGAATGTTTTCACTCTGGAAAAAGAGATTAAATTGAATTACTCTGATAGATTCTAACCTTAAGGGAATGGTCTAGCTGAGTCGAAAAATAAGAATTTAATCAAGATTATAAAAAGGGCATCTTCAGAAAACCATAAGAATTGGAACAATGCATTGTACAAAGAACTTTGGGCTGATAGGGTAACTCCAAAATCCTCCATTGGTAATTCTCCTTTCTTCCTCATGTACAAAACAGAATCCATCCTTCCCCCTCATGTATTTCTTCCTTCTCTGCAATCATCGCAGAAAGTTCAAGAAGAAGAATGTAATCTAGAAAACCGAATAAATGCTTTATTAAAATTAGAAGACCTGAGAACACAAGAAAAACAGAAATTGGATCAACACCAATAAATTATGAAGAGATGGTTTGATACAAATTCAACATCTGATAGGAATTTTGATGTTGTGGATTTGGTTCTCAAGTGGGACAAAGCGCACTAGGGTAAGGGGGAACATACCAAGTTCCAAAACCTGTGGTTGGGACCGTTTGTAATTTCTGAAAAATTAGGTCCTAGTTCTTTTCGTCTGCATAACTTGGAGGGATAGCTAGACACTTTCCCAGTGAATGGCCAGTCTCTCAAGAGATATTTCTCTTGATGATTTATGATCCACCCTCTTGTAAATATTTTTAATTTTCTTTTCTCTTTTTTATTTTGTTTTTTTTCATTTTGCTTGATTTTGATTTGTTTTCTAAATAATTATGTCCGAATCACCATTCATTTGTTGAAGGGAATCATAATTCTTATTCATTAGCAGCAATTGATAATAGTTCAAGCACCCATACAGTAAATTCTAAACTCAGATCAACGAAAGTAAGTTTTTGTTCAATCAGTGTGTCTGGTTTCTCATTAAAATCATAGGAAGACACAATTATCCTTAACGAACTTCTAATGCCATCCCTGTTTTAATGAGAACAAATCAATGTGCTTCCCCATCCTAGAGATGATTTCTTAACATAAATCTGATTGTCCAAATCATGATGAAAGTCATCAAATGATTCTCAATTGATCAATCTTTTCATTACTAGACTGTGAGATCTTCAGTATCACCCCGCTCTCTTAGTATCATGAAGTTCTGGAAATTTATAAACAATTTTTAGAGAGTTGGAAGCACTGTAATATGTGGGAATTGTGTGCAAACCTATCGGGACACTGAACAAGTCTTTTGGTAGCGGGTAAATACACACATGATACCAAAGCAACTTCATCGGGGTACTGAACATGCCTGCTGGAAGAGAAGCAATGTCGGGCTTAAGAAGATCCTCATGTATGTCTTTTATTTTGATTAAGTGTGAATATGTTTTTATCATGAATGGATGACTCTTGGACATGATAGAGGTACTAGAGTGGGTTAAATGACATCCCTGCCGAGGATATGGATGCCTGCTAGCAACAATGGCCCTGCCAATGGTATTGAAGACATCTGTATAAACATCGCTACACCTATGATCTAAACAAGATACCAGTTTAAAATTTCGGATAGAAATGCATCCAATAATATGATTGCTTTTTTTTCTGAGTTATTGTTAAAAGGATTGATCTGTCGTTAACTGTATCTAAAATTTATTTGATATGTGCCCCTGATATAAATTTTCTAGTGATGCAGAGATAACTGCTTCGCCCAACGTGTCGCCATTGTTGGTAGCCACCAATTCTGTCAAATTTTATCACAATTAAAAGTCATCCCAAAGCGATAAAATATTTCTTCAGATACCTCCTCCTTACATTTACAAACGTTTCTATCTTTTGATTTCAAGGAGATTCATTGGGCTAGCTGATTATATGAGTATTTCGTTTAAATTTTCATTTGTTTTTTTTAATTTCATGACCGCAAGCATGAAATTGAAACAAAAATTTGGCTTGGGTAATCATTTTGCAGTTTGTGGTTTCTTCATTTTTTTTTCTAAAGAGATTATACCTCAAGGGACCTATATACTTATAAGTCTTAAGGTTTGTAAGCTTATTGATTAATCCATTGCCAAAATTTTATTCACTATGGGAAATATGACTTGATCACATCTATGGTTGATTATATGATTTTAATTTTTGATATGCCTAATCGTATAGAACCTTGCATTAACATTTGAAATGTTCTCCTTTCTCTTACCTGTCGTATTGATTTCATATCCCCATGGTACAGGACCGATGCACTCACAATTACACATCATCCTGTTGTCATGTACATTTAAGACTCTCATTCATTATTCGAATAGGAGGCTGCTAATGGTTCGGTTTTAATGTTCATTGTGCATAGTGGTTCACAAGCTGACATGTCCTCTAGTTCTTTGTCTCTCAAAGCTCAAATTACCAAGCATGATAGCCTCCCAAGTCCATAGGTATCGGGGCTCTTCCGATTTTACAGACCTCTCCCTATTTTTTGTCTATTGAAAAAAAAAACCTCCCTCTTGTGGCATTTACTGTGCTTGTTTGATAGAAACCATGGCTCCTGTGGTTCAAATTGAATCTAATGGGTCCTAAATCCTTCTCACCCACGAAGATTCCATAAGTGATTTATAGGAACATGGTTGGGAAATTTTCTCCAAAATTTGTAGGTATATAACCTGCCAGTCACACAAGATTTTTCTCAATCATTTGATGGCTTTAGAGCCAAAATCAGGGATCTACAACTCAAAGTAACCAAGGATTATATAGCACGAGCTACTAGATTGTCACTGGAGGGAGAAAAATGGTTCAAAAATGCCAAGTTAGAAGGTGTGCCTTGGAGTCTGTTCATGGTCTCTAAGAAAACGACATGCTTCCCTAAAGGTACACCTATTACTCTCTCAAAACCCAGATGGCACAGCCTGCTTCTAATTCTTAAACAATTTATAACTTGTGAGGGTAGATATGGCTTAATGTTTTTATATTACATCTGCGTGTTGATGATTTTCCTAGGGTTCAAGCTAAATATGCCTTTCTATCTGTTGATGAGCCTACATAAAATGTCTAAACATTATCAGAAACAGAGTTTAAACACTCTGTCTAGCCTCTTCCACCATGGGCTTATTTGAATTTTACTTCTATCAAATCTAGCTTAGTTTGGGGATACTTGGTAAGATTTCATGTGTCAGAATAACTTCTCCCTACCCGAGAACACTGTCGAACAACCTCTGCATTTAAATACGAACCCTAGTCCCTGTAACCCTACCACCAAAAGTCAATATGTTAATCCACATAGAGACTATGCATCCACTGAACCAGACTCTGTTGCTATGCAAAACCCTTTGGGCAAAAAACCACTATAAAATTTCGTGCCCAGAAAATCGTTGGAGGAGGTAATAGATGTATTAAAGGAGAGGGTTTCTCCTACTCCTACTATTGAGACAAATCAAGGTTTTAGTGACAAACCAACTATTAAGAAAAATCGTAAGAACAAGAAACATGGTAACTCAGATTTGAGTTTTGTAAAGAAGAGATCGGGCACGTTAATATCTAGGAGTCTGAGAAATCTACAACAAGATCATCTGAGCTCGATATCAATGATCGAGGTCGATGATCACTTTACTGATGATGAGATCAATGAATTTCTTTCCCGAGAAGATGTGGATAACCAGATGTTCGGAAATGAAACCTGTAATGAATCTATACAATACGACTTTGTTTATGAACTACCTCCATTCTTAAAAAATCAAGGCTTCGCTGGTATAAGCCATAATTTGAAGCAAGCTACAGGAAAGACCAAAGTACCCATTCCAGAGTACACTCAAACCTTGCCTGTCATAACACCTGTACACTGTGAGAATTGTCTTGACTAGGTGGAACGATACTACAGAGACATACCATATTTATAGGCACAGTTAAAAAATTTGGTAGCTCGAAATTCCTTGCTTGAAAGGGAAAATCAAGAGTTGAAGGCATGTGTTCATTCTAATGTAGATCGAGAAAGTAAAATGACCAAATGAACCAGTAGTGTGATTATCAAGAACGCAACCAACTTCAATGCTATCATTAACTCAGAATTATCAGACCTTTCATTGTCTAATCTCTAAAATGGTAAAAAAAAAATGGTTTTGATTTGCTTTGATTTGATTTTGTTGTAAAAGTCAAATAGATAGATTTATTTTGTTTTTCTTTGTTAATATAAGACTAGCTATAAAATATCACGATTTTGTAGCCAGTCTATTTCTGAATGTTAGTTTGTATTGTTTTCTAAAATACAATTTCGTTTTTTCATTTCTAGGAAATTAACAGTATGATGCTATTCACAAGGAGAAGTAATCATTGATCATGCGCTGCATAGATTAGTGATTTCTCTTTTTGTTGATACAACTATGACATTTATGTAATTAATTTTGATAAACAAACTCCTATAGGAGTGTTTCTTGTTATTCTATTTTTTGTAAAGAAAACTATTATTTTTGGGATTACCCTCTATCTTGCATGATAAGAGGTTGTTAATCCAGGACAAGTTTAAATAGTGGTTTTTGTTTGGTAGTAAAGACAACTTTTGTCTAGACTACAGTATGGACATGTGATTTTTGGAATTGATATGGGAAATCAATTCACCATTGGCTTTAGACCTGTGTGATGCTTATTCCATTGTGTTTTTCCATTACCTCTGTATTATGAGATATTATTATGGTTGATTTAGCTTTAGCCTTATCATCATATGGTGTTTCATATTGTTATTTAGATACTGTCCATAACCTGTACTTCATTTTATATGTGCGATTAATCGATCATTTAATTATTAGCGAGTTTATTCCAGATGTTAAATGATGGAGAATATCAATACTTTGAATTGAGTTTGATTTCATTCTTATTTATTGATTATCACAAGATCACACGATTTTCAATCAGTTATCATTCTGTTGCTATAAATTTACTCCATGCATCAAAATATTCCTTGAATTTTTTTAGGAATATTTATATCTGTCCCCGTCATAGGTTTCCTCTTTAAACAGGGCAAATTAGGAGCTCATACAACACAAGAAGATAAACTGAGTTTTGTTGATCAGTGACAGATTGGTATGTGTGCAATTTTGTTAGATTATTTATTAATGAAATGATGATGGCATTAATTTTCTTTGACTGTTCTGTGTCATTGTTTCTCTTGCATTTGTTTGGTATTTATTAGTTTAAAATCTTTAAACATTCAAAAAAAAAAAAAAATTTGTTCTATCTTGATCTTAGTTGGAATCACTACTACGAACATTCATTTCGTAAGATTACAAGTAAACCTTGCAAACTATATATAGAATATTTATAATCATTTGTATATATTCATGTTTCTATTTGTACATTTGTAATTAGTACATAAATTGTTAGAATCATATCTTTAGGTTAGTTTATTTCTTTTATTATTTTTAGGACCTTAGTTGGCTAACAAAGCCATTAAACCCGCCGGGTCAGTTAATTCCAAACAACTTGGTTTAATTAGACAACCCCGGTCCATATCTGACCTTCCAGTTGATGGTGTGTTAAATATGCACGCCAACAAATGGCACTAGAAGGAGGGTCTGAGATTAATTGATGACACGTGGAGGTCGCAATACCCCTCCAAACAACCGTTCTCCTTTCATAACACGTAGTCACTCCGAAACAAACGTTACACTTGAAAAAACTACTACCTCAAACGATAACCCAAATATTCTTGTCGAACCAGCGACACCAATCCCTCAAGGGATTGACATCGAAGAAATTGCCTGCCAATCACTCATAAGAACTCAAAGTGCCTTATCCCGTATTAGACAACCTGGTAGACAACTCAATCAACCTCTTGACTTTACAAATGTTCAAGAACAACTTCAGGGAACTGGTCTGCCTAGAAACACTATAGGGAATGATAATATTACCAATCTTGCTGAAGCACTTATCCTTGGAGCCAGAGAATATGGTATTCCACCATCCCCTCCTGGTTCTTCTCCACCTTCTTCAGGAGGTGAATCCTCAGATGAAGGCAATTATTCATCTGAACCATATGAACCTTCGAGTCCACCAACTCCCATGGAAAACCAAAATAATCCTTCCAGACCTTGGCTCGATCAATATGTTGTGGATGTGCATGGAGCTCAACACCCATTACCTAAAAATCCAGAGAAATGGCTGCCCAAATGTGATCCAGATTCGAAGCAATCAGCTGAGGATCACATCAAGAAATTTATGTTAGTTGTTAGACTCCAAAGTGTTGAACACGAAGATGTCGTATGCAGATTATTTCCTTATAATTTTCATCTCGAATTGGTACCTTATTGTGTGGGTTGGGGACAACTTTTACCTGCTTCGGCTGTGAGGGGTTTGCAGATACAAACTCTTTCCTTTTCTACTTAAATTTCTACTCAATCTTGAACACGTATCTATAAGCCATGCCCAATGAGGCGATGTCTAGAAACTCCATTTTTGTTTGAATGTATCTATGCAAACAACCATGGTATTTGAGAAACATATGACACTCAAAGTATTTGATACCCAAGTTGGTGCACAGGGTATGGAAAATATTGGTGAAATATGGTACTATCTGGTCCCTTTCTTGACGTAGGGTGGTCCATTTGGTGTATTGTTCCTCGTATCTTCCAACAGGGTAGTATTGTTCTTTGATGGAATCCCGGAAGGAATCCCATTTAGGGGCCACTACAAACATTGCATATTCCTCTACTGCCCTTTTCTTAGAGTAAGTATCCCACTAGTCTTTAACATGGGGAACGACCTTGATGAGTCCAAAAGTGATATTTTCCCTATTGAAAAAATTGTGAAACGAAAAAATACCCTTCGAGTAGATTCAACCATTTATCTACAACATACGCATCTATCAGTCCTTCAAATAATGGAATATCAAAATTTAACTGTACCTTGAAGGGGGTTGCATGGCTTCTTGATGAAGATGCTTCTTCTGTGGGAAGTTTTCAAAGTATCTGCATGAAGTTGTCCATAATTTCATTTTTTTGTCATGCGAGGGATTCCTCGAGCAACATTTTAATAGGATATCATGACCCATCATATTTATTTTCATCCCCCATGGGATTTTGTTGGGCTAGGCACGACCGATCTGGAAATGTCTTGATTGGTTTGAGTCCCAACTTCTTGTACCTAGATCTTGTCGGGGACATGCACGAACAAAAATAAATGAAGAGAAACCTCGCTCTAATACCACTGATCTAGATTTAGGAGCGAAACAAACTGATTAAGAGATTGAATACAATAAACACAGAGATATGAATAATAACACAGATATCTAGGGAATAATATCTTCTATTGAATAATGAAATAGGATGAAATTGTAAAACTGCAGAACTAAAAACACTTGCTTGAATGGTGGTAGCTATCTCTGAAAAGAGATGTGGCTACTACACACATCCGTTGAGCATAATCGATTACAATGAGGCTCCATAGGCCTTTTTTATATTACTCATGAATGCTAAAACCTTAGACATCCAAAAACCTAACCCAAGAAGATGAAACACCAAACGTCATGTGAGCCCCTATGGGTAAGTTTGTGTAAGTTGGTACCTCAACTTCCCAGGGTCATAAATTTTACATACAACCTCTGATTTAGGCGTGTGATAGCCTATTGGAAAGGTATTTTAGATAACTACACATTCTACCATCAAAATCTGACTCCTTCTATAATTTGACTATGGTGAGCCAAAAACAAAAACAACATTTAGGGCCCCAAAATGGCTCTGGAAGTACAATAAGATGTGTTGACATGAAAACATACAAAATAATCCAGTTGGATTATGCGAGAGGCCACCCGTATCCACCTGGAGGATGTGTGGGGCTTCAAACAACCCCAAAAGTGTAGAACCCACATTTACAAATAAGTACAGAAGAACGTGTTGAACAAAAATGGACAAGAGGAGCCATTTGGAATAGGTGGGTGGCTACCAATATCCACCTGGATCACTAGATATTCAAAAACCCAGGTTGCATCGACCTATCCAAAACCCATTCTTTTATGTGCTTGATTTTTTCAAATAATAAGATCGATGTATAGTTATCGTCGACTCTGTTCCAAGATTCAATCTCATTCATTGATTTTCTTCATTGTCGCACAATACACCCTCAACACTGAACAACCATCCAATCCATCCTTGATTTGTTCTCGACCATTGATATTCTTAACGCACAATCATAATATATTCTTCTTGAATCAATATTGGCCATTGACTCATTCACTACTCATCAAAATGTGCAATATAACCATAGTACACAACAACCATATGATCTAGATCTTAGATTAATCTTGATCATTGATATCTGCCATGGGTCTAAGGCATATATTTAATACTTCCGCGGCCTCCAAATAACACCTCCAAGTTCCATCGCACTCATTTTACACTCACACTTAAACACATTATCATAAATTTCACGATGGGTCTTTTGGACCATTCGATCGGTGACATGTGGAAAATTGTTGGGCTGTCGGATCTCTCTGGACCATCAGATATGTGACACGTGGAAATTTTCTGGGTCATCGAATCTCTACTCTCTGGACCATCAAATAAATGACATGTGGTGTCCTCCTGCACTATCATATCTCTCTCCTTTTGGGTTGTTTGATCTATGACACGTGGCGACCTCCTAGGCCATCAGATCTCTCACCCTCTGGGTCCTCAAATATTTCATTATTGGTACTTAGTCATTTAGTCATACTTATCCTTCTTCATACTTAGCCAATTATTCTTAAATATATTACCATGGGTCCATGGGATTTTCTCTTATTCTTCTCATATTCCCAATATTATTTCATTCTCACTATCTCTGCGAAGTATCGACACTTAGTCATTTTTTCGAGACTTCTATGTCCATCCAATTCTTGGTACTTAGTTATTTTCCTTTTGATATTTTATGTTCCATACTTAGTCTTTTAAGTTCAACCGTGTAAGTGGACTTTGTCGCACTACTTTGAAAAGTGCTCTCTTGTTTTTCCATCCTTACACCATCCTGTAATTAGATGTATTTCAAGATTTCATCGCAGGTCGCGAGACGGTAGCATTTCCATTATTCTTGTGGCTTTGTTCGTCTATCCATCCACCATCCAACACTCAGTCATTTTCTCATATTCTTTGCAGAATGACGCGTCTGCGTGATTTCTCTTATTATTTAAATTCCTTTGATTCTCCATTTCCCTGTGACATCTTGATACTTATCCATTTTTCCAAGATTTCACCATGAGTTTGCAAGATTATTGTATTTTTCACATACTTTTGATTCTCCACCACTCTGTGACATATTGGCACTTAGTCATTTTTTATCTCCCACAATGGGCCTCAAACATTTGATCTTGGTCATTGATATTAGAGAATCAATGGTTAGGATTTAATCATCTCCGTGTCCATTGTTCTTCATACCAAAAGGTTATTATGCACACAAATTTTCCTAGCTCCTCTATTCACTTTCAAGTGATGTAAAACATCTTTTGAAATATAAATCCTTTGAATATTATTTTCCCAATGAATGTGGGATATAAGAACATGATTTTTTTCCCTGCTATTTCTTACATGCTCGAAATTTCTATGCCCTACGAATTTGACTCTAGCTCGTGCACTTTTTGTGATTCCTTGTTCTTCCTCATCATTAATATAAATATATTCTTCATGATTTCTCTATATCCTCACACTTCTTATGCAAATCCTTAACCATTATTAACATGGAGTCTTCTTACTATTTTCTTGAAGCATACTACACAACGAAAATCATCAAGGACAACACCATTCCCACTTTGACATCAATTACAACACCTTTTCAACAATCTCCCCCTTTGCCATTGATGGCAACACAATCTAGAACTAAACTCTTCTTAGTCTATGCAACCATAGATCTCATTATTTTGGTCTCATCTAAGTTGACTTCTTCCTGCAAATCTCCCTTTTCTTCTAATCTCCCATTTTCTTTGTACTCCCCCTTTGACATCAATTGAAAGGGGATATTCTTATTTTTAGCAAGACATATTTTATGTTGCTCCCCATGAGCCTATGCCTATCGCTCTTTCTGTAGCTCCACTTGAGTTTATTCTCTTCCTGTAGTGCTTTAGTGGTTGGAGGGCATAATGACCACCTTGATTTTTGTCTAAGATACTCGAATACTTCTCTAGGAAGAGGTTTTGTAAATATATCTGCAATTTTTTCTTTTGTGCAATATACTCCACTTTGACATTCTGTTATGTGACTTTCTCTCTAAGGAAGTGATACTTGATTGGAATATGTTTTGTTTTTGAATGCATGAAAAGATTTCTAGACATGTTTATTGCACTGGTATTGTCACATAGAATTGATATGAGATGATCATATTCTTCTTGAATGTCTTTCAATGTTTGTTTCATCTAGAGGACCTATGTACAATGGGTTGTTGCTGCAATGTATTCTAATTTTGTTGTGGATTGATAAATTGTTGATTGCTTCTTGTTGAACCAACCTGACACCAAGCTATTTCCTAGAAAGAATGTTGCACCACTAGTGATTTTTCTATCATCCACATTGCCTACCCAATATGCATTTGTGTAATTTGTCAGAGTTAAGTATTTTCTTGTGGGATACCACATATCGAAGTCCAACGTGCCTTTCAAATATATGAATATTCTTTTGACTTCCTGTACATGTGTTTCCTTAGGTGCAGCTTGAAATCTTCCAACTAACCCTACTTCCTGCATTATATCTGCCTTGAAGCCATCACATAAAGCAGGCTACCTATCATTTATTTGTGTAGCCTTTGATCAGTTTCCTTGGATTCATCTTCCTTGCTTAGCTTACAACCAGTAACCATGGGTGTGCTAACAGGTTTACAGTCTTCCATTTAAAACTTCTTCAACATCTCTTTGATGTATTTGGTCTAAGAAATGAATATGCCTTTGCTCATTTGAATAATATGAAATCCCAAAAAGAATGATAATTCTCCAAGAATGGACATCTCAAATTCCTTTTTCATTTCTTCTACAATTTTTTGGCTCATTTCATCAATATTAGTTCCAAAAATAATATCATCCACATAAACTACATTGATCAACATTTCTACATTATTTATTTTGATGTAAAGATTACTATTTGTTGTTCCTCTTTTGAAGCCTTGTTGCAAGTACTTTTCAAGTCTTGAATACCATGTTCTAGGGGATTTCTTTAATCCATAAAGTGATTTCTTCAATCTGCAAAAACATTCTTCATCGTATGACAATATAAATCCTTCAAGTTTTTCTATGTACACTTATTCCTCTAAATATCCATTCAAGAATGTTGACTTGACATCCATTTGATATACTTTAAAATGATTGAAGCTTGCAAATTCCAAAAACATTCTGATGGATTCTAGCCTTTCAATAGGTGCAAATGTTTCTTCAAAGAAAATACCTTACACTTGAGCATTCCCTTTACAAACCACTCTTGCTTTATTTATTACCACTTTTCCATATTCATTCAACTTATTCTTGAATACCCACTTTGTACCAACCGCATTTTTTCTTGGGACAAGTTCCCATGTTTCATTTTTTTCAATCTGATTTAAATCTTCTTCCATAGCCTTCACCCAATGTGGATCATTGCGGAATTTTGTAAATCATTTAGATTCAAATTTGGATAGTAAAGAGAGATTCGTCTGATTATAATTGTTTTCATGTTTTCTTCTAGTCTAAGTCTTATCATTTTTATCACCAAGAATTAAATTTTCTGGATGATTTTTCTATACATATCTAGATGGATTTTTTGTATCTTGGTGTTATGTTTCTTCTTCTTATTTGTTGTAATCCATTTCTTCTATGTCCAATTTATTCTTGTGTGGTAGTTCTTCATCTATTCTTACATTAACACTTTCAACTATTTATGTGGCCTTTTGTTGTAACATCTATACGATTTGCTTCTTGAAGAATATCCAATAAAAATTCCTTCATTTGCTCTTGATTCAAAATTTCCTATATCCTCATCATCTCGTTTAATGTAACACTTTTGTTAAGAACCAAATATCAATATAGCATAGAAAAACCTCAGAATAAGTACTCAACGCCTTGAAAAAGAGAGAAATTCAGATAATAAGCCTCTTCGAGGGGGCAACCTCCTTATGCCCACATAAATGTACAATTACAAGATGATTCCAAATGAAAATTTCTCCTTGGTATATATAGGAGACTAGGAGGTACAATTACAACTAATGGAATAAAGATGACATAAATAAGATAACATTACTAATGTAATATGCCCTAATTAAGGGGTAATGAACCACTATTTAGGTCTGAACAAATTTCTGCCAAATATTATGAAGTGTTTGACATATGTTGGTCGACATTTCCATAATTCATAGGGGTCTTGTCACAATTAACTCTGATTTTCCCTCTATTTAGAATGTAGACAACAATGTAAACAACTTCTCTCCAAAAACTATATGATATTTTTGCTTCATTTAACATTGTCATGGCGATTTCTTGTACATGTATGTTTTTCCTTTCAACTACTCCATTTTGTTGAGGGGTTCTTGCAGCTTAATATTGTCTTTTTATTCCATGGATATCACAAAATTATTCAAATTCATTGGATGTGAACTCACCTCCATTATTTGATCTTAAGCATTTGATTTTCATATCAGTCTAATTCTCAACTAAAGCATTGAATACTTTGAAATTTTCAAATGCCTCAGATTTATTTTTGAGAAAGGAAACCTGATTCATTATTGTATAATCATCAATGAGCAACATAAAATAGTTATCTCATAGTAGTCTTTTTTTTCTTGATGGTCCACAAATATTTTTGTGCAGAAGTTCCAATGGCTTGGATGTTGCATATTCCTTTGTATTAAAGTTCACCCTTGACTGTTTTCCATGCTGACATTGTTTGCAAATAGTGCTTGCGGGTTTTGTGATCTTTATCATATCTCTTACTACTTGATTGGTACTAATTTTTACCAAGTTGTCAAAGTTCACATGACCCATTCTTTTATTCCATAGGAATATTTCATCTATCTACCCCATGAAGCAGTTTTGTCCATTAATTTCATCTAAAATGTATACATTGTTTGGGGTCCTGATTTGTTTTGCAACCAACTTGCCTGAATTTGATTTCCTGATCTTATATTCTCCAGAGTCAAAGGTAAGAGCATGTCCTTGGTCACACATCTAGATTACACTAAGAATATTATGTTTCAAATTTTCAACACACATAACCTTTTGAACTTTAGCTCTTCCATTGTCAAGACTGAGAGTGCCTTTTCCAATTATTTTTTATCTACCATTGTCTCCAAAGGTAAAAATTCCCTCATTTTTCTTCAGGGTGATAAACTTTGTTCTATCTCCTGTCATGTTTCTAGAGAACCCACTATCAACAACCCACTTATGTTTACTCTTTTGTGCATGAAGTGTTGCTTGCACGAACATGTATTTATCTTTGCCTTGTTCCTGATTTATTTGATGATTTAGGATTTCATTCAAGGTTGTGGATATATTCTCATACTTTATGTTGGTATATGATATTTCCAACTCCCTTCTCATATAGACTATCTCATATTTTATACTGTTGCAAATATTTTCTCTCTTTTATCTGGGATTTTAAAACTTCTTCAATTTTCTTTCCCTCTTATATTTGTATTTTTAGGGTAATTATTGTCTTTTCTATTTCTTCAACATCATACTCCTCTTTATATTTTTGCAGCTCCTTTTTCTACTTTCTATTCCTTCTATGGCACTAAATAATTCTGATTCAAAGTCTACTTTTGCCTCCTTGTTGGGATTTCCTTCTTATGTTGAAACAATGTTACCATTTGTTTTTGTTTCTAGACCCATAAAAAGAATTTCATCTATTTCACTGTCACTATCATCTAAACATTTGTTGTCTTCATTGGTATATAGGTTCTTCTTTTGTTTGCAAAACTTTTTCTTCTTTTCAGTCTTCCCTTCATTGTACTTCTTGAAACTAGAATCCTCTTTCACATTGATATTTCCATTTCTTGCATAAGGGAATTTATAGGAAAAGTGTCTTTCTTTTCCACAACTAAGGAATTTGAAGGGAATCTTACCTTTGTATCTTCTTTTGAGCTTCCTAACAAAGTTGGCTTCTTCCTCATCTAGTTTGCTATCCGAGCAATCACTTGTCTTGCATTATTTTATCTTCTTCTTCTTTGAAGCATTGGAGATTGATTCAATTATTTATGCCCTAGTTGGATTATCATGTTCTATCCTCATTTCATATGTAACGAGGATTTCATGCAACTCTTCCATTGACAGCTTCTCTAGGTCCTTCATTTCTTCTATAACATATATCTTGGGATTAACTTTTGAGGGAAGTGACCTAAGGAATTTTTTGACAATGATGGTTTCCTTTGTCTCTTCTCCTAATCCTTTGATAGAGTTGAAAACCTCATATACACAAAGAAGATAGGTTACAATACTCTCTTCTTCATTCATCCCAAGGGTGTCAAATTGTCCTCTATGAATCTGTAACTTTTCTCTCTTGACCTTGTCATCTCCTTCATAAAGTTTCTGTAATTTGTCCCACATCTCTTTTTTAAGGCACAATACATGACTTTGGTATACATTAACTTTTTCAAAATGCAAAGAATAGCATTCTTGGCCTTGTAATTATTGTTACTGAGACTCTTTCCATCTGTATCGAATGGTGGAGTTTTTTGGGTTGTGTAACCATTCTCTACTGCACTCCAAACGACATACCCAAGTGACATCAAGTAGGTTTTCATTATTATCTTCCAGAAAAAATAATCTGATCCATCAAATCTTAGAGATTTGTTTGTGGAAAGACCTTCTTGTTCATCCATTTGATCTATAAGGATCCACCTTCTAGTGGTTAGATTTTTCTTGAAGGAACCTGCTCTAAAACCAATTGTTGGAATATACTTTAATACTGAGAGGGGGCGTGAATCAATATTGTTGGTGCATTGTTGTACGACCCTGGGTTCAAGTTATCTAACCAACAAAACCCTTTAGATACCAGCCCTCTCAACATCACCTGAATGCAAGTGAAGTCTCACCCGATGTATCTACTGGGACTGCAGAAACCAAGTTTCCACAAATATGAGCAGATGTGACATCATCGACATGTTAATTTATACTTATATAACCTATGCACAATATTTTGTGTCTCTTATTCCTTGATTCATTGCTAAAATCAATTATACACCACCATTATAATGTAGATTGCTACATCTACCATTCAATAGAACATTCATAATTACTAGGAAAAAACCATATAAAAAATAGAGCTATATCTAATCACACATACACAAAACATTCATGAACAATAACATAAAAAGACACATTTAGACACAGAATATAACATGGTTCACCCAATCCTTGGTCTATGTCCACAATGACTGGCTTCTTTATTATTATTCGTGTAATTCATCTCAAGCTTGTGCATTGTGCTACATTAGATACATCATGATATCATTCCCCATCCTACCTATCCACTCTGCAGTGCAAAAATCTCTCTACAAAACCCCTCCTAAACCTTCATACATAGACTCTCTCACATTCTTAGTCTATTCTCTCTACAATAACAACCTATTCTTCCTCAAACTATTACATATTTATAAATAGAGTTTAGGGTTCAAAAACCTACCCAAAACCCTATGAAAACTCATTATGATTCATTACAACTCATGACAACACATACTTCATGCATGCTTTTCCTGCCTTCACACCTGCATGCCTATTTTCCTTCCTTTTCACATGTATGTTGATTTTCCTGCTTTATCTCCTTGTTTTATTTCCTTGTTTGATTTCCTTTCTTGATTTCCTTGATTTATCTTTTCATGCTCCACCAAATGCATGTTTACTGTGCACTTCGATCCTAAATGCGCTTTTACTATGCACTCTAGTCTTGTCTTCTCTTCTTTCCTCAGCTAGTACACATCTCCTCAACCCTTAGGATATTTCTCCAATTTTCATCCCTAATGCCTATCCAATAGGCCCCAAAAAATCACATCTGGATCATCTTAAGCCACTCAGGCCTATTGCATCACTCCCTTCCATGAAACCATAATTTTTGCAATGTCTATATATGGTTGTAGTGAATTATTTATTTTCCTTAGCCTCCCTCTCTAAGGTTTCTTCCATGACCTGTGTTGTTAGTGTCACAAGATTATCTTCACAGTTTTTCTCAACTTTCTTCACGAGGCCCTACATCATAGCTAATCCCCATATTTTTGTGAGTGCTTCATCCTATAAGGGTTCCAAGCATTGTGCTATAGTCTTTTACTCTTCCCTCATCTACTCTATCTTATTTTCTAATTTTCTTTTCACAAGGATGGTCGACATGAATTCTAATGGTGGATTTTTTTTTATACTTTCATTGGATTTATGCACCTTCTCTTGTGCACTTCTTATTATTTCCTTGTTTTCCTTTAACTCTGGATTCACTGTGAGTTGTGTCCAAATCCATGTGATTTATTCATAAAACCTCATTCATTGCTCATCAAGACTCTTAATGTTTTCAACTGAGGTTAGGGGTATTATTTCTCTTTGTTTGTTTGCCTCAGGTGGTGTACCTAGTGTGGTGTGTGCTTCCAACTCTCCAATCCTGTTGCAAAATCCTTGAATTACTTCGATGATTTTTTATATCTATTTTTCTATTGTGGATTCTATCACCATCTGTATTTTAGGGATTGCCTTATATATATTCTATAGGACTTGTTGTACCCTCTCGGCCTTTTGTTCATCCTTGTCCTTCTCTTTATACCTCAGTATGAACCTTCTGTAGGTATTCCTTTTCCACCGCTGCTACCTTGGTTAACTCCTTTGTCATTTCTTATGTGTGGAATTGTATTTCTTGCACCACCCTTTCCTTCATTCCTTGTAAGTCTTCCATGGGTATTTTTGACAAGAATAAGTCCATGTGATTTAGTAATTTTGTCTGTTCCTTCATCTCTAGCATAGGGAACTCAATTAATTTGCGCGAGATCTTCAAAATTCAGTTCCCTGCTGTGATCTCAAGAAAGTACTAAGTAGCGTACCTTGCTTCTTTGGCCGCACTTTCTATTTGGCGTACAACAAATCTTCTCTATGGCATGATGCTCACTACCTCCAACTTTGTTGCAATGTCGTCAACTGCTCTTGCACTTTTTTTTCCAGTTCTTCATGTAGCTGTGACACCTATTAAACTGCCTCCTTTATGGCATCCCTCACTCTGTAGCCAATTCTATCAATATCATCATTGGTTAAGGTGTAGATAGTTGGTAGTTTATGTTCTTTCATATTATTGTGTGGATTTGGTGCTCGACCCCTTACCTTTATCTTTCCTTTTCTCCCCTATGATAGGGACTGTCTCTTGCACATCCCATGATCACTCAGTAGAATGTGTGGGAATCCAAATCATGTAATTACATTCTCAAATAGAAATTGTGTAGTAGTCTTCGTGGTGTAGTGTATGATTGATGCTACTTCTGACCATATGATCAAATAATCTATCACAATGATGATATACCTAGCTCATGATCTTCTTGTTGATGGGTTGATAGGTCCAACAAATTCTATTTCCCATTTATCAAACACCTGCAACGTAACCTATGGGTGCAAAGGCATCTCATCCATTATGGATTTATTTCCCACTCTTTGACAAACATTGCACATCTAACAATATTATTTAGCATCCTTGTGAAGTGTAATCCACGAGATCCCTATGCACAAAATATTTTGCATGGTCACTTTACCTGCGTAGTGTCCTCCTACAATTCATTTGTGCACTTCTAAGAGTATCATTGGAATTTCATACTCTAACACACATCGTCTTAATATTCCATCTACACCTAACTTGTATAAGTTATCTACAATTATCTGGTAGTCCACTGATTAAAGCACTAACTATTTATTCTGCACAACTATAATGTTTGAAGGGGGCATCCCTGTACTTAAAAACTGCATAATGTCTACGAATTAGTCATCCACCATTTTAACTACAAATAATTGTGAATCTGACAAAATATCATCTATATTCCCTACATCTTCTTCTGATAGTATGCATGATAAGTGATATGGTCCTGCATTCAACTTCCCTCGTTTCACAACAACCTCAAAATCATATTCCTGGAACAACAACAACCATCTGCATATTCTCCCCCCCAACATTGACTTGTTCATTAAGTATATTAATGCATAATGGTCTGTATACATTTTAAAATGAGAACCCAACTAATAATGTCTAAACTTCTACAACACATATACCATTTCCAATCCTTCTCGTTCTGTGGTAGTGTAATTTTTTTCTGTTGTTGGCAGCTTTCATCTTGCAAAGGAAATTGTATGGTCTATGTCTCATTATCCAATATGAGATAATACTACACCCAAATATATGGAAAATGCATCCACGTGAAAATGAAATTCCTTTTTCCATTATGGAAATATCAAAATTGGCACATTCACTAACATTTTTTATAATGTGTCCAAAGATTTTTGGAAGTCCTCATTCTACTAGAACTTAGCTCCTTTCTTCAACAACTTCTCCATAGGTTTTGTAATCTATGCATAACCCTTAATTAACTTCCTGTAGTATCTTGTATGACCTAGGGTTTCTCTCAACTGTCTAACTAATGTGGGTGGTTGTAAGTCCAAAATTACTGCAATCTTGGTAGGATCCAATAATAAGCCTTACTTACATACCATGTGGCCCAAAAAAATTCCAAAAGGCATGTAGAAAATACTTTTCTTCAAATTCGGTGAAATATGACATTGTCTACACCTATCCAACATTAACCTAAAAAATTCTATGTGATATTTCAATAGACTAAAAATAGTCCAATCATCTAAGTAAACTTCAAGGAACTTATGAATGAATTCCTTAAAAGATGCGACAACTACTATTGAAAAAACTACAGGTGAATTCTTCAGCCCAAAATTCATTACTGTGTATTGATAGCTTCCCCACTCTATTGCAAAGTTAGTCTTATATATGTCTTCCTACACAATCTTAATCTGGTGATATCCTAAAAATCCATCTATGAAAGAATAAGCCTTCTTCCCTCCTAAATTATCTAGCACTTCATCTATAAATGATATTGGAAATGGATCATGCAGAAATGATCATTTAGCTTCCTTAGGTATACACAAATCCTAATTCCCCCTGTTTTCTTATCTTGCACTACCATTGGAATTATTCATTCTGATTCCATGACTAGTTCAATGATTCTAGCTTCTAACATTCGGTCTATCTCTGCCTTTACCTTCTCTTTATATTTCAGGTTGAGTCTGTAAGGTCTCTAACATATTGGATTAGCATTGGGTTTCAAATGGATCTTCATTTCTCCTAACTCCTAAACTATCCCTTATATTTTTTAGAGTGTAGTTGGGAATAGATCTTGGTACTCATGCAATAATTGTGCAATCTTCTCCACAGTTTCATCATTCCAGTAATCGCCTACCTGTGCAAAATTTGGATTTTCTTTTGTCCCAATATTTACCTTTTGTGTCTATATTGGCTGTGCATATGCAACAGATTCAAGCTCTAGTCATTCTACTATGTGTTCCCCATCAATTTCAAGTACTTGTATATTTCTTGAGTCTTCCTCGTCTTGTTATTCTTTAGAAACATTATAACATTCTAGTAATTCATGAACAATGATAGAAGCTATGTGTTGAAGGAAAATCTCCCTGCAGACAAGTAGATCTCCTCTTGAGAGATAGACTCTTAACTCTTAAGACATAAGATGCTTATTGTGGACACTGACTTCCTTTTAGTCATAGATAAACTAATGTATGAGGAGGAAGGAGAAAAGAAGTACCTTTTACTATTTTTTTTCCCTGCATGGTCCAAGTTGAGCTCCAATATTTCGCTTCTCGATAAGCCTTGTAGACAAACAAAAGTACAACCACTTCCTACTCTACTGGTATTAGCTCGAAATAGACCTATCTATTAGAGACAAGTTCATGTGAGATTAAGCACGAACTAGAAAGAAACAAGCCAAGCATGTTATATTGATGAGAACAACAATGAAGGAAAATTACAACCGTAGATGCGAGTGCAGGAGCTTCATCAATTCCTCCTTGTCTAACCCTTGCTTCAAAATACCCACGATCAGAATGAAAATATCTTCACTGATTATTCTCCTCCACTTCACTATGTGTTTCCTATTAGATCATAGGTTTCATGCCTCCAAAATCCTCCCCTCTTTCACCATGAGAAGGCCTGTTTAAATAGGCTTGGAGAGGCCCAACTACTTGAGATATCTTTGGATTAAGTTGAGGATTTTCCTCCTTTAGTTATGGATCTACCTTGTGATCATGGCTTGGCCAAGGATTCAAATCCAACTGCCTTCATATATTGAGAGGATCTTCCCCTCGTTCTTCTCAACAAACCAATTTTCTGCCTAGAATAGGTAGCACTCTCTCAAAAGGGGTGTCAGAGCACTATAGCGCTCCATGGAAATGTATAGGGGGGCGTCAACACTTATGACAGTAGTAATGCTACACAAAAAGGGCAGACAAGAATTATAATGCTCCTAGATAGTCTTTAGGGGGGAGACAACACTCCTGAGAGAGGTATAGGGGAGCGTTCTCCTCTAAAAACTCAATTTTAGTGATTCTTTCAAATGGCAAGAGGTTCATAAACCCAATTGACCATTCCTCTTCTTCCAAATCAAATGTTTGAGGTGTTTCAAGTGTCTTTATGATGTCCTTATAGGTATGACATAGGCATGATGGCAGTATGCTTTTTCTGACACTTGTGACACTTGTGAGAAAAATGCGACACTTGTAATGACGACACTTGCGACACTTGTGAGAAAAATGTGACACTTGTGACACTATCAAAGTGAGTAATTTCGATGTGTAACACTATGTGCACACTATATGTTGGATTACTAAGAGAGGGGGTGAATCAGTAATAGAGAAATTTAATCATTTTTAACCATATAATCCAAGTGTTATATCAATTTAGCATTATCATCCAATAACTGCAGAGTAAATAAGAAATGAAAAAATGAAAATTCATACACAAACATAGTACACCAGTGTTTTACATGGAAACCCAAAGCAAGAGAAAACCACATAATTCTTTTTCTTATATGTTTGGAAGAATTACATTCACTGGAAGAACCAACTTCCTTTGCTTTCCAGCTACAACTGGAAGGAATCTCCAACCCCCTTGTTTCTTAGGCTACAACCCAAGGGAAGATCCAACTACCATATTCTCTGGCTACAACCAGAAGGAGGCTACAACCCCCTATGTTTCCCGACTACAATTAGAAGGTGGCTATAACCACCTTTCCTTTCCCCATCCAACCTCCCCGAAGTAGAATTAGAATGATGGAACCACTGTCACATTATCACTGTGAGATATACCGATGTAAAACTGTACCAATAAAACTAAACCATGCATCAACCATGCATCAACCTGTACCTCAACTTGTAATCAACCTGTACCATAAAAAAGTGCATCAACCATGCACCAACCTGTACCAAAAAACCTGTAATCAACCTATACCAAACAACCTGTAATCAACCATGTACCAAGTATATACCAATCATGTGTCAACTACTGATCAACATGTACCAACATCATCAACTATACACCTCATGTATGTTCAAACTCATCAACTACTTGTCTCAAGCATGTACCCAACATGTACCTCAACCAAAATACCTCACCAATTTCATCATCAAAATATGATTTGTAACTCTGTAATAGACCTGGTGTATATGATGACATACCTACAAACCTTCCTTAACTTTCACAAAAAGAGACTAGCATTTTCATCAAACTTTTCTTTAGTCTCACACGACTAGTTTGGGATTAGTCAAAAAACCTAACTTGAAATAATAATAACTATGTAAATGTAATGAATAAAGATCTGAAAATAGTACACAATTTTCTTCAATTTGTTTTATGAAATTATTCCAGGTTTCATTACTTGGAACCTCTCAGAAAATGAGTTATAGCAAAAATGGCATACCTTGCTGAATTCTGGCTTATTCTAGAGAGCAAACTTGTAGAGCGTACCCCGCACGGAATATTTATTGAATTGATCTGAAAATGTTACACAGAATAATATATAATGTAATATAACCAACACATTTGGTCTTACTAAGTTTTTATCTGTTATAAATAAGTTATGATGTTGTTACCCGAAACACCTGTTTTAGACTAGTTTCAGGACTAGCCACAAACCCTATTTTCCATGGAGTGTAACTCCAAAAATACAACAACCCACAAGATGAATTTTTTACCATAGATACTTGGATATGTTTCCTCAATTTCCTATCAATTTCAAGGTATGAATCATTCTATAAAAAAATTTATTCCGAAAATGGTGAGATGAACTGTAAATAACATACCTTAGAAAGCATCATCAAAATAATTTATCCTCCCTTGAATTACGACCTTATTTTTTTCACCTTCCCTCTAATATTATGATTAGATATCATTTGGTTACCTCATTCACCTATATATATTCAATATTCTCAAGTGTGGTATAAAATGAAAGAGTCGTGCCTCTTATTTATACTCTCCAATTAGCTTCCTTAGAAGCATCTTCTAGGTCACTTTGCCCACTTTCCTTATTTTATGGTTAACCCACTTCTAATTTATCCATTAAATTTATTATTTAAGTAATTTATTGTGTATTCACTTTGAATTATAGTACACTCATCACTTCACTTTATTATTTACCTTCTAAAATCTCTTAAGCCACTTTGACTACTTTGACATTTTGGGGCTTCTGGATGACATATGAGGGTCCTCCAACTTCGTAAGGCTATAAATCTCAAACTGTGAGGAGTTATGTGATGTTCCACATGCAAAAGGAAATGGAATGACATGTACTATCCATATAGAATAGTATTTCTTTCAAATATATCAAAACTCATTCCATTATCCATCAAACAAACTTGGGTCCATTACCCAAACCTGAGTTCTCCAACTTCTCATGGCCATAACTTTCTAACCGTGACGAGTTATGTGATGTTCCACATACCAACAGAAATGAAATGAAATGTACTATCCATATAGAATAGTAGTACCTTCAAATATATTAAAAATCATAGCATTATACATGAAACAACCTTGGGTCAATTACCCAAACCTTTGTGCTACCAAAATTCGCTACTGGACTTTCTTCAAGGGTTGAAATCAATGAAAACCAACCTTAATCAACAATCTCCCCCTTTGGAATTGATGGAAACACTCTGATGCAATACTGAAATCATGTCATGCAATACTGAAGTCATATCACTCATGATCCCCCTGGAACCATGCCTTTGTCCTCTGCATCTTTTTGACCATTTCTCCCCCTGGAGTCATGACTTTGTCCTCTGCATATGATAAATCTCTCCCCCTTTGTCATCAATGGAAAATGTATCTTTCCATCCAAGACTACTCCCCCTAACTGAACTGTCTGATCTCCCAAATTGATCTGTCCTCTTTATGGTGCTTCTTCATGTACATCTAAGACATATATGATAAGCATTCAAAATCATTCATTTTGGAGTAGAAATAACTCCGAGTCTCTGGGAAATATACTCAAAGGATTCCCGTGGAAGCAGTTTTGTAAAGATGTCTTCCACGTGTTGTTTTGTTCCCACATACTCAACTCTGATGTTATTTTATCCAACCTATTCCTGTAGAAAGTGATACTTGATTGGAATGTTCTTCGTCTTGGAGTTAATCACCAGGTTCTTTGAGATACTGATGGTGCTTATATTATAACAATAGATTGGAATGGGCTCATCATACTCAACCTGTATATATGTCAGAGTTTATTTCATCCATAGAACCTATGTACAACATGTCGTTGCAATATGAAATGCCTTGGCTATAGATAGAGATACTGATGATTGTTTCTTTCTTAGCCATGATACTAAACACTCACCCAAGTAGAACGTTGCTCCACTGGTTCTTCGTTGGTCATAAATACAACCTACCCAATATGCATTTGTGTAGGCAATAAGTGATAGATTGTTTCCTTTTGGATTCCATAATCCAAACTCTTATATTCCTTTGAGATATCTGAAAATCCTCTTCATTGCTAATACATGCAATTCCTTTGGTGCTGCTTGAAATTGTGCCCCCTGTCCAACTGCCTGCATTACATCTAGTCTGGATGTTGTCACATATAGTAGGATACCAATCATTGAATTGTATTGCCTCTGATCTGTAGTATTTGAATTATCATCTTTGCTTAACTTGTTGTTATGAGGAAAATCTCTCTATGGCTAGGGTAAACCACAACAGATGGAAATGACTGCAGAAATCAACTCTATCCCAAAAACATGCTATATAAACCAATATGCAAGCAAGATAAGAAAGGGGCCTACCTCGTTCTGATGTTCGATGAAGTCCACCGTTGATCACTTGAACCCAAAGCTATATACCTTCAACTAGTTCTCAACCAACAAAAAAATCAAGCATATGGTGATAATATAAAAGGTTAGCACATTAGATAGCATAATCCATTAATATACATAACAAATATGCCCATGGATAATAACTCATATATTTTCAAGATGTCAATTGGACGAGAATGGAGTATTTATATTAATAAATGATCACCAGAAGTGAAAATACTACAGACTTCCATGTCGGCACAGTTCAGAACTGAGAAACTAAGTTCCTTCCAGCTGGGCCTCCACCACTTCGATCCTCCACCAAAGGCAAGCTCATAAGAGATAAACAATGA
The DNA here is from genome assembly GCA_000966675.3 of Picea glauca. Lineage (NCBI taxonomy): Eukaryota > Viridiplantae > Streptophyta > Pinopsida > Pinales > Pinaceae > Picea > Picea glauca. The sequence continues at coordinate 62,231 of JZKD02S2127623.1, forward strand.
GGTTCTCAATCAATAAGGGAAGAGCTTGGGGGTTGAAAACTGTGCTCAGACTTAAAGGACAAAGGGATGCAGACTCAATATGAAGTAATTAATTTCTCCAGAGTAACTTTGTTCTCAAAGTTGAATTCTTTCTCCTCCTTTCATAGCTCAGAATTGACCCATTTATAGCCTTCAAAATGGAACTGAAGCAATGAGTTAGAACTTTTCTAGTTTATGGAAGGCCAAGGATCATAGATCTCGTGTCGTGACATGGAAATCCAACATTAATTTTCATTTTCTGGCACAAATCTCGATGTACACGAGCTATAGTGGAGCAACCTGCGTATACGCATGCTGTATAGTGTGCAAGATGCGTACATGTGGACAAATATTTATTTTTGTCTCTGGATTTTATCAACAGGAAAGATAAGTCTGCATAGGGAAATGGAATAAGGCACTCTATGCAAGATTGCATAGGCTGAGGCAAATATTTCTATAATAGATGCCCCCTAATGTGTGGGGTCAGAGGAGTATCTGCGATGACAAAAATACATTATAAACAACCCAGAAGTGGAGTTGTAGGGAAAAAAATGGATGAACTAGTTGCTCATTACATTCTGTATTGACTTTGCATACATGGCTGCCAATAAAATTGCACATGAGATACATGTGAAAATATTCCAAACAAGTGACTGTGGCCATGAATAGGAAAAAGTGACTGTGGCCATGAATAGGAAAAACAAAAATGCAATTACATGCCAATAGTTTTCATATTCACAAACAAGGCCCAATAGAACCAGTCTCAAAACCAATCTGAAGATATCTGTATACCATGGAGTACAATCTGATCTCCCATGATCACTGAAGTCATATAGGTATTGGTCCGATGAAAAGGAAGCAATAGCTTAGGAAAGCTGCAGCCACATAATGATGTCTTCCGATCTTCTAGACAATCCACTAAGGGTGCAAGTCTACATCATGTGAATAAAGGAGTTGAGGTCGAACACAATGAGACATCATTTGATTACTGGTCATTTTGGTATACCGTTAACAAACGTGAGACAACCTACCGATAATGAAAGTAGGTATCAAGGCACCGAGTACATTCTTACAAGTGTGAATAGAGGAGTCAGTGTCGAACACCTGGAGAATCCATCGATCAGGAGATGTTGATATATTCCCAACTGTCGATGGCGAGAGAGCCTACCACTTATGACTGTAATCTTCAAGGTACTCATAAGAATCTAGGTCCCGTTTCCAGAATAAATGAGCTGAAGTCGATGGAAAGAGACCCACTAAAAGGAGAGAATTAAGACATCTCTCATCAGTCAGCACAACGGACAAATAAGGAGCTCCATGATTTGGTGGAAATTGGATGAAGAACATGTTCATGAACCAATAACCCTGTGCATCTTTCGCGTGTGCCAAGTGCAAGAAGTACACGAAAAATACCCTCTGAATAGAAACCAATGATGAAAACTGCTGAAAAAGGTGAGGAAACCACCAATAAGGCTAATGGCATCCAAGACAATGCACTACTATCAATGTGTGAATAGATGGCTTGCCGACGAACACAAGGAAAACCACCTAGTCAATGACCAATGATGAAATGTCGACTGTTGGGTTCAAGGTTACCTACCATGATGAAAGTAGGGCCAGGGTGCATGATAGGACTTACAATATCATGTGATTCTGAGACAAACTAATGGGATGGATGACATGCAAAGTCAAGAGTTCTAAGGAGTGGACAACACAAGTTGATAGACTTCCTTTGAACAAGAGAATGAGACATATGGAGGACTCCGACAACATAGACCCAATGATGAAACCATGAGATGCAGGAGGCATCAATGAAATTCTCTATAGGGACTGGAAGAGTAACCAGTTGGTAGAGAGGACTCTATAACGAGCTCAACTTCCTAATGCCATGATAATCACAAAATTATGATGATGAATAGACTCATTAACTTTGTTCTCTGTTTAAAGGTGACACGACAACTTCCAACATAAGATAATACTCCCTTCCCTCCTGTCTATTTTTGCTTTTTCATAGACAAACGAATGCTATGATATAGAGGAGGAAAAAAGTGTTGCAAGTAAGGAAAATTAGTTCCAGCAGTGGAACATACCTATGATCAATGCAAGGAGATGCATGTGGGAGATGGACACTTGGGTGAATGTTTCCTCCTAGGTATAGGGTGTTGAATTGCGAAGGATATAAACAAGACTTTGCTTGGTTGAGGATGAAAAATTGCTAAGGCAAACAATTTATAACGCAAATCGAGAACCGACTATAGGCTCAATACTGCAAGAAAGGGCATGAGATGAAATCACAACTTAACGCCAAAAATGTCCTTTTAATTACTTTTAGTCTACTTGGTGTGAAAAAGGGATAAACTTGTGCCAAACAAACATCTTTTCAAATCCAATTTGCGAGTGTGAAAGAGACAAGTTCACTCGACCATATTTTTTCTTTTTGAAAACGAGTCGAAAAAGATCTGAACTAAGACTCACGACCTTTCAAGTCCAATTTAACGAGTGTGAAAGGGACAACTCACTTGGAAATATTTTCTCTTTTTAAAGATTATTTGGAAAAGAGATTAAATTAAACTCGTTTGGGAGTCCTCAGGGTATAAGGCTGTATGTTTATGAGTGAGAAATGAGGCTCAACATCAATTCATGTACTAGCTATGAGGGACTCCCGGTCCTATGGAAAAAATATCTGCATGGGCACCAAGTGAAGTAGGGGATCTAACTAAGGCACCTGTTGGCCCTTGACCAAGATTTGAGGAAACATTGGTCATGTTTGACCATTTTTGGGACTTCGACAGGCTGGTCAAAGATGGAGTGCCCAAGCAGAGTGGAGATCGTGAGATATTGCTTGTTTTGCGGGCTTGTGGACCCAAAAAAGGGTTTCTAAGGTTTATGTAATGGGTATGGGATCTCGAGCCATGGTTTTAACCATGTTTTAGGCCTTTGTGTAAATGTATAAATAAGTACCTAGTGATGTAAGAATTAGTAGAATCAACTTAGTGCATAACAACTAGAATCAACTTAGTGCATAACTACTAGAATCGACTAAGTGCATAGTATATTGGCCCAGTGAAAGAAGTTGTAAGTGCATTGTGCAGATAGACGATGTAAGACTTTGTGCTATCAAGGAGTTTGTAAATGTGTTGAACCTGCACAAAATAGATCTAGCTAAAAAATGACAGACACATTTGTAGAGAGAATTGGAAAAAGAAGAAGAAGGAGAGAAAGAATGGAAAGAATTATCATTAACCGTTATGAATAATGAATAATTTACACATGATATACTCTATATAACTCAATAAGTTCGAATTGAGGTGAAAAAAGTCACCATAGTGGTGGTCTAGAGTGATCTGGACACACACCATTAGTTACGGGAGTGAACTGCCACCTATTCTAGTCTCTCAGGCAGTTACGGGAGTGAACTGCCACCTAGTTTAGTTAACTAGTCAACTAGTCTTCAGTTAATTGACTGAACAGAAAGTAGTGAGGAGTTAACTCAAGGAATCAAGGCTAATGCGCCACTTTTGTGATGATACCAAGGCAAGTTCAAATTAGCATGGTGATGATCCCAATGTTGCATGGTGATGATCCCAATGCAACATCTAAACTCAACTCAAATAGTCAAACTGAAGTGTGAACTGAAAGAGAATATTCTCCAGGTGGAATATTCTCTCCTAAAATATAGGAGACTGGATAATGACTAATTATGACTAATAAAAAAATAAAACCTTAGGAAAAATAAATCCTAGGTGTGTGTGAAGTAACTCCAACACCCCCCTGAACATCACTATGGTGAAAATAAAGATCGGGTCCTAGCAACGAGGCCATGTTAGGTACCCAAGTACAAAAGATACACTGAAAATAAAATGAGGAAAGAGGGAAAACCTCATGGGAACCCCCCCCCCCCCCTCAAGGTACAATGTATGTAAAAAGAAGAACTACAGTTGCTAGGCAACTGTGTCCTTCACTCCAAGACGACCTCGTAGAGAATGGAATTTATGCTCAGTGAAGGTCTTGGTGAAAATGTCTGCAATCTATTCTGCTGAAGGATAGAACTGTAAGTCGATGATCCCCTCATGTACTAAGTCCCTGATGTAGTTCATGTGGATCTCGATGTAATTCGTCCGCTACCTCTGAACTAGATCTACAGAATTTCAGAGTTCTCTGGTTGTCACACCAGATGACGATCGACCCATAAAACTGAATGCCCAACTCAGTGAGAAAATGTTGTAGCCACATAGCCTAAATGGTTATGTTAACTACCCCTCTGTACTCTACCAAGATAGATCAATTGCAACTTGCTTCTTGCTCGACCAATAGATAGGCCTAGAACCAATATTGAGTGAGTAACCAAATGTGGACTTGCGATCAATGATATCACCAGCCCAGTCGGAATCATTAAACCCAATGAGATCTAATGTAGAGTCTGCTACATAATGAATCCCAAAGGTGATGGTGCCCTGTACGTATTGAAGGATACGCTTTGCAACTTTCCAATGTAGCTCATGCGGCTCCTACATGAAATTGGAAACTGCACCAACTACATATAAGAGGTCTGGTCTAGAGTGTGTGAGATACAATAAGCTCCCCACTAGCTATATATACAGTGTGCTTTCAACCAGTGGAGTCTCCCCGCCATCCTCAAGTTGACTCTTGATAGGAAAGGAGTTGGAGCAGACTTACAGTCTATCATGTGAAATATCTCAAGGATATCTCGTGCATACTTGTCTTGAGATAGTTTGATGCCTGATGCATTCTAACTGATCTCAAGTCCAAGGAAGAAGTGTAGCAAACCCATATCCTTCATCAAAAACCTGTCATGTAGAATCCTCTTGACTTCAACAATCACTGAAGTCGAGCACCCGGTGATCAACAAATCATCGACATATAGAACTAAAAGTAGAAGTGAATCATCCATCCTGAGCATGTATACATTCGGTTCTGATTTACAATGTAAAAAGTTCTATGACAATAGGTAGGAGTCCATCTTGGCATACCATGCCCTCAGAGCATGTTTGAGGCCATAAAGTGACTTCTTCAGTTGACAGAACAAATATGACTCCTGCATAAATCCCTGGGGTTGCTCCATGTAGATCTCCTTAGAGAGATCACCATGAAGAAATGAATTATTCACATCCATCTAATGGACTTCCCATCCCTTGGCTGCCGCAATGGCAAGTGCCAATCTTATGGAATCCATCTTTGCTACTGGAGCGAAGGTCTCATCATAGTCAATACCATGACCTGTTGAAAGCCTTTGGTGACAAGCCTTTCTTTGTATCTGTTAATCTGTCCATCCGCTACACTCTTGGTCCTGTAGACCCATCTGCATATAACAAGTTTCCTCCCAGAAGGAAGGGGAACCATATCCCAAGTCTGGTTCTCAAGGAGGGAGTTGTACTCCTCCTGCATGGCAGATTCCCAAAAGGGATTTCTAGCAGCCTCTCCATAAGACTGTGGATCTGAAGACTGAACCAAGAAAATATTCCTGGAAGGAAATGGTTCAGTGGTAGTGAGTGCAATAGGAGGCCCCTCGAAATCAGATCGAGTCCTCCTAGAATTGACTGGATCACCAATGAGATCCCTTGCATCCTGGAGAGTAGTTTGTGCCCACTTGGGCCTCTGCTTTGGCTCTGCAACTGCATCTGGATTCTCTAACTCTATATCTGATTGTAATGAATCTGAATCTAAATCATCTAAGTCCTCTGAATCAAAACTCTCATCTAAAGAAGAGTCATCATGTCCATGCTCATCATCTCGGACAGGTGGAAGAGTGAAGGTGTCTGCATGTGACTACTGAGGTACATGCATAACACTTTCCTCAAATTGGAAACTACACTCAATGATGAGTCGGTCTGAGGAAAGATTAATAAGATGATTTCTCTTCACACCATTAGGGTATCCAACAAAAATGCACTCAGTTCTCCATGGATCAAGTGCCTTCTTCTTTTTAGAGGGAATCTGGGCCCATGCACGTGAACCAAAAATGAGAAAGTGGGCCACTTCCAGTTTGAGGCCACTCCAAGCCTCGTAGGGGGTCTTATCCTTGACATATCTATGAGGAGATATGTTTTGGATGTATGTTGCACAGTCAAGTTCTTCGACCCATAGTCTCTGTGGTAGTGACTTTGCATGCAACATGCAAGATGCCATCTCCTTTAGAGATCAGTTTTTCTACTCAACAACTCCGTCTTGCTGCGAAGTGTAGGGAACTGTATGCTGCAACTGAATCCCTACCTCATGGAAAAGATTATGAATCCCATGATTCACATACTCTCCCCTGTTATCAGTGCGGAGGACTTTGATCTTCTTTCCAGACTGTGTCTCAACCAAAGCTTTGAAATCTTTGAGGTGTTGAAAGACCTTGGATTTTTTCTTGAGAAAGTAGATCCATGTAAAACGTGAGAAATCCTCTACAAAAATGAGAACAAACCTCACTTTTTTGATCGATGGATGTGGAAAAAGACCCATGAGGTCACTGTGGATCAGATCTAAAGGTGCAGAAGCTCGCTGAGACTTTCCCTTGTCAAATTTCTCTTAAGGGTGTTTTCCGAGAACACATCCCTCACATACTCCCTTGGAGAAATGGATGTCTGGTAGACCATCAACTAATTTGTTCTTGCTAAGATGTTGCATGTATCTAAATTTCAAATTTCCAAAATTTTCATGCCATATCCTACTACTTTCATCAACATGAGTAAGCAGTAAAGCAAAATCAGGTTCAATGAATTCAGAAAATGTATACAATCTAGGCTGATGATTTACCTCACCGGTAGCAACCCTGGAGTTGGTTTGCATGTCGTATATGTCCATGTAATTTGGTGTGAATATGACTTTATTTCCGGTTCTGGAATTCATCATCTGATACACAGAGAGAAGGTTGATAGAAAGCTTGGGAACATGCAACACATTCTCGAAGCTTTCGTTGGTGAGTTCAATCCTTCCTTTGCCGGTGACTTTGACAGAAGAGTTGTCCCCCATCAGAATAAGAGGACATTTGCATGCAGCCAAAGAAGAATAGAATGCTTCTGAGGCATCCATGTGATGTGATGCTCCTGAATCCACGATCCAAGCATCGGGAGAGGAGTTGATGGCAATCAACGCATGGCTAGAATTTCCTTTCTTGGAATTCAGATCTTCTGGCTTCTTCTTCTTTGCACCCTCACGGATGCGATCTCCAAGGTTATTTTTCTGAAGTATCTAAGACATTAAATCTATTTTCTTTTGCATGCATGCAGATTTCGAATGGAATCCTTTGTGACAGTACGTGCATTTCTCTCCTTTTCTTCCCTTTTCTACTTTGGATCTGGAGGCATCGGTGAAGGGATTTTTGTACCCTTCCTTCTTCGTATGTGCATGAGATTTCTACTTATATTTATATTTAGATTTCTGATATTTGTGGCTGCCATCATGCACAATGAGTGCATGTGCCCTTGGGCCTTTGATTGCACCCATGTTGATGAGATTGGTTTTCTCTGGTGTCAAGGATTCGATAAAGTCGTCAAGAGAAGGCATCTTCCAGGTGGCTCTAGAGGTGAATCTGATAGTATGGAATGTGGATACGAATACAGATAATTCAGGTCCAAGATTGGAGAGAATGGTGAGAACCATTTGTTTCTCCTCCTTCGATTTATCAACCCCGCAAGCTTTGAGTTGCAATAGTAAATCCTTGAATTTTGTAAAGAAATCTTGGATATTCTCGAATATTTTTGGATCCAATGTGAGCAGCTCCACCTCCAACATGTGTCCCCTCATATCATCCTGTTTTCCAAAGATCCATCCCAATATGGTCTAGGCTTCATTGGGATTCTTACAGGAAGATATATGAAAAAGGAGATTGGGAGAAATAAGACTTCAAATTGTTCCGAGTGCCTCATCCATGCAATTTAAGTACTTGGATTTTTCTATGGCTGATGTTGGTTCTGTATCTGTATTCATGGTTAACCTATACAACCCTCTATATTGGAAATGTATGTCTATTTTCTCCTTCCATGCAAAATAGTTGTAAGGTTTAAGAATGAATTATTTTTGGAATTCCATCTTTCCACTGTCTTCAATCTTTTGTACCTGCAAAAATTTTTGGTGTAGCTTTTGATTAGTAGTCCATCGGCTCTAATACCATGTAAATGTGTTGAAACTACACAAAATATATCTATCTAAACAATGATACACAGATTTTCATAGAGAATTGGAAAAAAAAGAAGAAGGAGAGAAAGAATGGAAATAATTCTCATTAACCGTTATGAATAATGAATAATTTGCACATGATATACTCTGTATAACTCAATGAGTTTGAATTGAGGTGAACCAAGTCACCATAGTGGTGGTCTAGAGTGATATGGACACACACCAACAGTTACAGGAGTGAACTTCCACCTATTCTAGTCTCTCAGGTAGTGACGGGAGTGAACTGCCACCTAGTTGAGTTAAATAGTCAACTAGTCTTGAGTTAACTGACTGAATAGAAAGTAGTGAGGAGTTAACTCAAGGAATCAAGGATAATGCACCACTTTGATGATGATACCAAGGCAAGGTCTAATTAGCATGGTGATGATCCCAATGTTGCATGGTGATAATCCCAATGCAACATCTAAACTCAACTCAACTAGTCAAATTGAAGTGTGAACTGAAAGAGAATATTCTCCAGGTGGAATATTCTCTCCTAAAATATAGGAGACTAGATAATGACTAATTATGACTAATAAATAAATAAAACCTTAGGAAAAATAAATCCTAGGTGTGTGTGAAGTAACTCCAACAGAGTTGGCTCTATTCCTTGACTTGATTTTGAGGAAGGTGGATCTAGTGCGTTGTGCGCAAATCACCTATCCACTACGGAGTTGGGCTCTGTAGTTTTGTGCACAGGAGCAGAAGAATGTAAAGAGATCGAAGACTAATAAATAAGAACAAGAAGTTGGTGGACGTAGCCCCAAACTTGGGTGAACCACGTATATCCCGTGTATTGATATGCTTTGTGTGATGTTGCTTATGTGATTATTTTCTTTGTGATGTTGATGTTATGTATAATGAATGCATCTGATGGTGTAGCTTAGTTCTTAATGATGTGAATGAATGCTAGATCTAAGATAATTCTGTGTGCTAAAGTGATTGGAAGTGTTATATCTTGGTTATTACTGCGCTTCTCTGTAATTAGGGTTAAATCTGCGATGTAAATGAGGATCATAATATAATGGATGTTGTTGGCTAAGTGCTCTGTTAAGTATTGTAATCACATATTTGTTTCCAAGCTTGGTTGTAGACACTTGATTCCTACAATCCCCCCTGCCTCTACCTTGGGTGAGACCTCACCTGCTTTGTAGGTGTTGCCGAAAGGGCCGATAGTTAGGGTTTTGTTGGTGCATTGTTGAAGCGTCGAACCCTGGGTCTTCCCCTGTGCCAACAAATGGTTCCATTGCTGGGACTTGAAACTTTGATTGCTGGGAAATGAAGAAAAAATAAAGCTCTGTGTGTAGATATGTTTTTGTAGTGAGTATTATTCTACATGAATTGTGAAGCTCAATGCTAAGAAAGGAACCAAATCTGAAGAAAGAAAGTAAGATCTTAAAGCTTTATTCTCTGGTAAAGGTAAGATCAGTGGAAATTTTTTCGTCAAAAGTATGAATCTAGGTATGTTTAATAGATCTTGTCTTAGTTTGAAAACTAGGGCATATTTAGAAGAAAGAGTTGATCTCAATAAATTTGACAAAAATAGAGAAAAATATGTTATTCCTATGCATAGAAAGAATTTTTGGACTAATAAGTGGATGCAGGAACCTAGAAGGAATTTTTGCAGAATGCAGGTCCATCACTGTGATCTGAGTGCGTAGTACAGGAAAGGCTGGGGATCGTTTAAAAGAAAGAGAGGATTGACACTGTGTTATAATTACATAAGATTGGGACATTTTGCTAAAGAATGCCCTGGTATAGGCCCTATTTGTCTTTGTTGTAAATGTATTGGTCATGGGATTAAGGATTTCCCAAGGATGATTGCTAAATTTGAAAAGATGAACATGAGACAAGAAGACTATAAAGAAGGTAAAGAAACTAAGGATATGTTAGAGAACCAGAAAGAGAAAGAATTAGAGAAATCTTGAACTATTTTAAAAGAAGTAATGGAGGATCACAGAGACATCAGTTTACTAGAGACCCTGAAAGAAAAACATCACATAGTTACAAGAATAAAAGACTTCGACATAGACTGTGTATTGGATGAAGAAACACATGTGAATATTATGACAGAAAGAACTTGGGAAATTTTGGGAAAGCCTGCTATGATACCTTTATTGGGAAGGATAGGCTTGTTTAAAGGAAAGATGATAACCCTATGTGGAAGAGTTACTAATATACCTATGATTTCTCACGAAACATCAACAGAAGAGGATTTTGAAGTTATTAGGTTTGTTGAGAACAACGCCCCTTTTCCACTTTTATTAGGAAATACTTGGATTGAGAAGGATCATATCAGAAGAAAAGAAGAGGAGGAAGCCATAGAAAAGAAAAGGAAAGAACTAAGGGATTTTATAGCTCAAAGAATAGATCTATTGATAGAAGAATGAGAAGTTGATTCGAAGTAGTAGAATGAAAGAGAAGTAGTTGTCAAATTTGAAAGAGCACAAGAAGGATTGAAGGACCTAGCCATGCAAGAAGAAAGTATGTCCACCGAGGACCTAGTAAGGAAAGAGGTATTATCTCTGAACCCTTTGAAATAACATCAGCAATGCGAAGTCACTACCCTAAGAATAGATAAGAATAAGAATGGAAAGAGGAATCCAGAGACTCAGATCACAATAAAGAAGACAAGAAAGCTCATTAAGAAGAAAGAAAAGTTAGAAAAACTACAGGAAGTTCCAGAGAAGACTTTGTAGGATGCAGGCTTGAAGAATTTGAACTTCGTCGGAATAGAAGAACAACGCAGAATGCGACTTCACCACAATGGAGCTACGTGATCGTTGGAGGCACCCCGACCATTAGACTAACGCTCCAGAAAATATAGAAATGAATTTATTGCCAGAAATATTGTCATTAGACCATTGAGACCATGCCATAACAGATGGATTCATATTTATTAAGGAATTCCTACCCATTGGAGGAACCCGTTACGATGTTTCTTATTTAACCCGTCAGACGCTGCACCAGGACCACTTTTTGCAAACTGTGATATCCGAGCTAATAGAGAATCCATTGTATCGCACTGTTATTCTAGACCTCACCATCCGCCTGATTACCTCATTTGTCTGTTCACCTACCTGAGTTATTTGATTACAAGTGTGCATGTCAGACAAACGTAGCGCAGTAGAGAAGTCCGTGAAGGAAATACTTGTAGACCTCATGACTAAGAGAGTCATTTCTGTGGGAATACAATCATCATCAAATGGTGTATTGCAAGCATCCCCATCGACTGGACGACGTTTTGTCCATACTAATGAGAATTGAAGCAAGAACCATGATGATATGGCTAACACGAAGCATATCCCGTCGGTCTTGTCGGACTACATCCTGCCTTTGGATGGCATGGTTAACTATGACAACATCCCACATGATTTTGAATACACGTTAATCACTGCGTACCTCTCGAAGGGGATAGGTGCAGTTGGAACCTAGTTAGGACATATTCCAGCTCTAAATAACAATGAATTCAACCTCAGAGACCAAAAGAACTATGCGATGCTCACACCGCATCGATATTTTATGAAAACAATTGGGAAGAAGCAACACATAGTTTCCCAGCCATGGATAAAGGAGCTCGCACAATCGACAATCCTAGACATGATGAAGATCCCTCACTTTGTCCAACATTAGAAGGTTAATGCCTTCATTAAACTCATCCTGTCGTGCTATCATAAAGGATATATATGGATTGATAGGCGCGTCACTATGGATCTAGCACTGATCCACCTCATCACAAGAATGAGCATGAAGGGACTGGACCCTCAGTAGTTCTACCCAGGGAAGGCTACAGATCGCTCCCTAGCACAACGCATAAAGGAAGACTATGGCGATGTAGAGAAGTTTAAGTGAGGCTACAAGTTAGCCTCCATCCAAGATGGCACAGTGCACCTAGATTTTCATGTTATAGCTGGAAAGCTCATTAGAAATAACCGTATGAAATAGGTCACTGAATTTGTAGTAGACCTCGCCAGGAAGTGCATCGAAGGAATGCAAATTAACTGGGTGAGCTACCTTGTCAACGATTTGGAGAAGGGCTGTTTTGAAGCAGAAGATCAAGAATATGAGTTTCATTTCAGTTGGCTACTGATATTTATTGCCTTTGTCGCTTGGCAGATGCCAAAAGGAGCGACATTCCTAGAAGTTGATCCATCGGAGTCGTTGGCCACAAGGTTCTCCACCTTGTGGTATACAAATGATATGGTGAAGCAGTGGAAATTGAATGCGGTGTTCCATGATTACTACCTACAACTGAAGCATGATATTGAAGCATTCCCATGAATGACCACAAATTTTTTGCATCAGTACATGCTGCTAGAGAAGTTTTATGCAGATCAAAATATTATCTACATCATCGTGCACAGTGATGAAAGAAAGGAGGATATGCAGTCCTACTATAAGTTGACCGATGAAGACATGGAAGAGATCACTAAGGAATGGCCAAAAAAGTTCCTTGTACCGGTTGAAGATGAAGAGCTCACCAAACTCGACATCATCAAAATTCCATTGGTCACCCAGGTCGAACATGATGGAAAAAATAAAAATAAGAGAAAGGAGGACATCCAGAACATAGAAAGTGATGAGGATGACATCGCATTAGAGGAAAATGGGTATGAATTGCTCGCAGAAGGAGGAGAAGACGAAGTGAACCAAGAAGAAGGAAGGGAAGAGGAGACAAGCAAGAAAAAGGCGAAGTGACACCACCGAAGGACCCCCCTACTGAGGATGAAACATTGAAGAAAAGGAAGGTTTCTCCGTAGAAACCCTCAGCATGAAAGAAGACCCAAGACAATAAGCCTCAGTCGAAGGTGCTCACAGTGGACGATGTCGATCTCATCATTGCAGCCGTACATGATGCTTCAGAGGATATCCTACAGAGACATGAAGCAAAGAAAGAAACATTATATGAAAGAATAGAGAAGGAGCTCAAGGACATACAACAAGCTATCCATTCAAGCTGCACAATACCTACTTCACCTTATTTAGTGGAAATTGCAGAATTGGAGGATGATCCCACCCAATTACAAAGATTAGAAGATGCAACAAAGGCTCAACTTCGTCAAGTCCAAGAAGAAAAGGAGCAGGCCACAGAGGCCTTGAAGAAATAAAAGGAGGAGGTCCTAAAGCAACTTCAAGTTGCACAGAAGGATAAAAATAAAATTCAGGTGAAGTTCGAGCAGAACAATGTGAAGATACAGGAAGATCATAATCTAAAATTGTTCTTCTCTGTAATTAGGGTTAAATCTGCGATGTAAATGAGGATCATAATCTAATGCATGTTTTTGGATAAGTTCTCTTTTAAGTATTGTAATCATAGATCTGTGTCCCATCTTGGTTGTAAACACTTGAGTCCAACAATTCCCCCTGCCTCTACCTTGGGTGAGACCTCACTTGCTTCGCAGGTGTTACTGAAAGGGCCGGTAGTTAGGGTTTTTTTGGTGCGCTACTGAAGTGTTGAACCTTGGGTCTACCCCTGTGCCAACAACACCCATGTTTGGTAAGTCTCTACCACTTGATAACGACACAACTTATAGCAGATGGAAGGTTCCATGTCACAACAAATGGGTTCATACTTAAGGCACAAAATGTGACAGTTTATAGGATAATGCGAAAATGCATGATGGAATGGATACCTATCCTATATGCTGGGTAATAAAAATACCTACCTGTGGTGACGAACGACCAAAGTAGTGTTGAAATCTGCAAGAATCCCTGGTTAAAACTGCAAAAACCAACTCAATCCACCCTTGTATTAGTCCATTAGGTGAAAAAATGGCTTAAACCTATACAAAGTGGGTAAAAATAGTTTATAAATAGTAATAAAACCAAAAATTACTATACCATTCTGATTTTTTACCCAAATAGTGCAAATTGGACCAAAATACCTCTGAGATTCAAATGGTGATTGCGAGAGCATCAGGAAACGAAACTAGCAACCTTCTGGACCAGGTAAATCTAATTCCCTTCCTCTTCATTTCTAGTGGATTAAATTATTGAATTAGGTTCCAAATTTTTAGTTGTTGAGGGCGCAAAATGTGAATTTCGGTGTATGTGGGTTGTCTTCAATTGGGTCGCGTATACGATGGGTTATACGCACCTATGAAAACTGTAGGGTGCATATAGCTAGCCCTATACACCACTATAAGCTAAGTGGCTCACATACAGGCACATAAACAATAAGTTTTAAGGGTTCTAACTCAATTTTTGATTTGTCCTTGGCAGGATGGTTCTTGAATGAAGAGAAAGAGAGTACGAGGAGGTCGATGCTACTGTAGATTGAGATATGCAGGCCCAAATGTCCTTAAAGAGATGTGGCTTGCATAAATTTTGGGTGCTCAAAGGAATGAGAGCCTAGGTGAGGTTGCTCGAGATGCTTGTGGGTTACTGGGACCCTGAAAGTGAAATATTCAATCTCGATGGGTAACCATTGAGAATTGAAGTAGAGGACATTTAATTTTTTATTGATCTATCACGTCGGGGAGAGGTTGAAAACCTCAAATCACAGGGATTAGGGAGTAGAATGAAAATAGAGGAGTGTATCGATGCCCACTATGTAGAATGGGACTCCTAAGGTGGGGATTCAAATCCATATCCGGGCAATAAACAATCTCATTCTGAAGATTATTGTGCTTGTATTGATGATGATCATAGGTTCAACGTCGTTGTACCAGGCATTGAGGCCACTCATGTTCTATGCAGTGCAGGGTATGAGACCCACAGTATATGACTATTGTACCTCAATACTAGAAAATATGAAGAGCCAGTTGATAGATTGCAAACAGGGGAGTAAGAGGAATTTTGGGTTTGCCTCTATCCTATGCAGTTTATTTTTCAAGCGGGTTCTAGGTTTGGGATCTAGAGTCGATATTCTTCCGAGAGGACCTCACAATCCGGCCATGGCACGGTGGATTTAGGTAATGAGGTGGCAGGGGGGAGGTAGGGTGCTGACACTCTACAAAGAGGATTTCTTTTACTAGTGTCAGCGATAGGTCATTTTCCTAGATGGTTATCCCTATGCAGGGATAGAATTTTGAGATCCGGACATGCCACTTCCACCAAGGTCCGCCTATGGTGACATAGGTATGTCAAATGTTTTTAAATATTTCATTTTTTTGAATTTTTGTATAATAGAAGAAAATTATTTTTGGATGGTGCTTAAGTATTAATTAGACACTTGTGTAATGCAAACGTGGGTCTGTGATGGACGGAGGGGTTTTGTCAACATCGATGGAGTAATTAGGGAGACGAGGTGGCAGGAGGAGAAGCCGAGAGGGTCTTACAAAACGTGTAGGGAAAACTGTGTCATTTGAATCATAGGATCCCTATGGTTCAGGTAGAGGATCTTCCTGAAGCCATGCAATGATAGGAGGTTGGTGTACCCAGAGCATTGGTGCGACTCTTTTTGTGTCTCGCAAACACCGTAGTTTGTTACCATGACACACATCTGGCGCCACATGCGTAGATGTCATGGATATTGTAGCACCGAATGTATATGTATATTGAGGGTATTAGCCCCAATTTTGTACCATAAACACCATATTTTTTGAAATATATAAAAAGGGATCTTCAAATTTACTTATATTTTACAATGTGTACATTGATGAGATGGTTTTCTTTGCTTTTAATTATGTGAGAAATGCCAATCTAAAACGAAATTAGCATAAGCATTGGATACATGATTAGAATTCATAGGAATGTTATAATATGTAATAAAATCAAAATGTCGTTCTAAAATATCTACCAGTAGGAATCGACGGAGTAAAGTAGGATCATGCACGCGGTAACTGCCATTCAACTGACATACTACTAACTAGGAATCCAAGTGAAATTATAAAGAACGAATACCATGTGAGATAGAATCGCGCAAAAGTTCTATAATGATGATATATTCAGCCACATTGTTCATGGATGGCCCTAGGCATATGCCACCTGAAGACACCAATAGACCCTCGGGTGAGTAAACTACCCAAGCAACAAAAGCCAAGTTCTGTGTATGACGACTAGCTCTGTCTTTGAATCCTAGGTAGACCGAAGACTTCGTTGACATCTTCCAACAAAGGTAAAACTCGATAAGCAAGTTGAAGACAGAAAGGGAAAAGATATATATAATAAATTACATTTAGTATGCAAAGAGTTCTGCCCAATATTGGGGCTCACACGTAATATCTTTTTAAGTAGAGCTCATTTTTGGGCTCAACCAATTTATTCCCTTCATAATATTCTAACTCATATGCTCCTTTTTCTAGAAAACATCGCAAGATATAAGGACCATGCCACATGGGTTTAAACTTACTTTCCCCTAGTGGTTCTTTGGCTTGATCATACAAGATGACCAAGTCACCCTCAATGTATAATCGAGGACATACAGTATTATCATACTGGACCTTGACACGTCTTTTTGTTCGCCTCGATATCCATAGTGGCATCTCGACACTTCTCATTAAGACTCTCTAGGTGTAAAAGGCGTCGTTCGAGATTAGAAGTGTCAGGTAGGAGTGCCACTGCCAACTTAAGAGAAGGGATTTCACATTCAATTGGTAAAATTGACTCGACACCATGTACTAACTGGAAAGGGGAAAATCTGGTGGCAGTCTTGACCAAGTTTTTGTATGACCAGAGTGTGAGATATAACATGATGTGCCAGTTGGACTTACTCTGACTAATATTTTTTTGTAAAATGGTCTTGAGAGACTTGTTGATGGCCTCTACTTTTCCATTTTCCTTGAGGTAATAAGGAGAAGAATTACCATGTCTAAACCCCAACTTAGATGCTAGTTCTTCCATCATTTCATTTTTAAAGTGACTGCCATGATCAGTGACAATCTCACTCGGGATACCAAACCAGGTTATAATTTGATTGAATATAAAGAATGTGACAGTATTCCCATCAGATTTAACTGTAGGCATGGCCTTGGACCACTTAGTAAATTAGTCGATGACCACAATAATGTGTTGATTCCCCCCAACCAAAGTTGGGATGCAATCCATGAAGTGCACCCCCCACTTGGTGAAGGGACCGATGGTAATGACTAGGTGAATATGGGATGGATGCGAGTGAATTTTTTGAGTGAACACCTGGCAGGGGTGACACTTCTTAACCCCTTCAATGCAATATTTAAATATCGTAGGCCAAAAATAACCTGCTCGCAATTTTTTTTGGGCTATCGCAAGCCCAGATAGATGACCACCACAAGTCCCACTGTGGAAATCATTCAGGATAGACTCGACCTCTCCATGAGTTAAACAACGACATAAGATATTGTCTATTCCTCATCGATACAATGTGTCACTGATGATAGTATATTTTTTATCTTAGTATCTTACACGTCGTCAGTCATCTCGTGAGAGATGCCAAGGGAACTTCAAGGTTTAAATATAGAGAACAATGTCTCCATACCAAGGGTCAGACGACGAGATGAGAAAAATGTGTTCATCTACAAACAAATCAACATTGATGACATCCTCATCTAATCATGGAAAATTGGATATTAACTTTGCGAAGACTAGTGATTTCTTGGATTTCGTGGAAGTTAAATCGAGATCAAACTCTTGTAAAATGACAATCCATTTATTATATTTCCCCCCTATGATACGCCTGGTAAGGACGTATTGAAATGGATTGACATCAAAAACCAAAGTAGTCTTGAAAAGTAATATATAGTGATACAAACATTGGACTTCATGAACGACAACCAAAGATAGATTTTCAATGTGAGAATAATTAAGTTTAGGACCAACTAAGGTTCAATTAATATAGTAGATGGCGTTCTCGTGGAGCTCATCGTACTCCTAAACCAGAACCATACCAATCATATCTTCAGATGTGACGATATAAAGCAAGTAATATCTACTGTAGTCATGAGGCTTCAACATAGGCATCGATACCAAGGATTTCTTCAAAGCATCAAAGGAATCTTGGGCTCGCTCATCCTAGATAAAATGGGTGTCCTTCTTCAAGAGATGCATGGAACCCTTCATGATAGTGGTATAGTTCACTATAAACTGACGAAGAAAGTTAGATTTCCCCTGTAAACACTGAAGTTGTCTAATCGTATGCAGGGGAGGCAATCAAAGTATTGCCTCAACCTTTAGTGGATCTACCATGATCCCGGTCTCATAAACTAGAAATCCCAAAGGACGACCAAACTTAACGCAAAATATGCATTTGTGAGGGTTCAGCTGGATTCTATAGTAACGGCATATTTCAAAATCAAGATGAAGGTGTATAGCATGATCCACTCTCTTACGAGAGTCAGAAGCAATGTCATCAAGGTAATATTCGACTATGTGCTTAAGATCATGAAAATCTAAAGTCATGGCATGTTGGAAGGCTGCTTCGACGTTTTTAAGGCCAAAAGGCATTTTTCGGTATGAAAAAAGTACCCCAAGGACAAATAAATTTCATCTTCTGTTGATCCTCAGGTTTGATTTGAATTTGATTATACCCTGAAAATCTGTCCATAAAATAAATTACTTCGCTTCCTGCACACTCGTCGAGGATCTGATCGATGAAAGATGTCGGGAAGTTGTCTTTAGGACAAACCTTGTTTAGGTAACTAAAGTCCATACATACACGAATGGTTCCTTACTTCTTATCCACAGGAACAGGGTTGGATACCCATTTAGTCAAGGGAACTAGGTAGATGAAGCCAACATTAAGTAGCTTCTCCACCTCTTCCTTAATATCAGGGGCCTTTCGGGGGTTGATAGCTCTAAGACTTTGCCGAACTGGATTAACATCCAGATAAGTTCTAATATCATGTTTGACAATATGAGGGTCAATTCCTGGCATCTCTTCATATGACCAAGAAAATACATCTCGATATTCCTTGAAGAGTTCGGTGTAGATCAGGATTTATTCTAGCGAACAATCTACACTGATATTTACGTTTTCAATCTTGCCAAGGGTACGAGAGATATCGATCGTGACGGTAGCATAAATACTCGCCATGTTTTCTTATACATACATTCTGTGCGTATCAAGTGGAACTATGATGTGACCAACTATCTCACTCAAAGTAGATCGAAAGTCATCTTGTTTGATTCTCTCAAGTTCTGGGTGAAAATAAGAGCGGTGATGCATATCATCCCAAGGTTTGTCGGAACTATTCATGGATTCATTGATAGCTTCATCCGAAGGAAAAGTCTCATTGAGATGATCATTTGAACAAGACGACGAAGTGGCCCACACAGGCCTAAGAACGATATCCTCCTCGTCCTTTGGTGAGGGAACAAGATCGGGATCGACATAAGAGTCAAGAACAACTTGATACACAATCTGTGTTGCCGATAGTGGCATGGCCATTCCAACATGCAACTAACCTTCACAAGATGAATTCAAGGAAGGTAGGGTCCACGGATCACTAAAATAGGAAGTGCAGAAAGGAATGGACCTCCTTGTCGAGACGAGCCTACTGGACATCGTATAAAAATGGTGAATTGGTGTCGTGAAGTTGAAAGTACCCATAAGGGAAGAATAAATTTCGACACTGATATTCTCAGTTATCGACTGAGAATTCTCAATTGTAGTGAACGACGGTCCAATAGATGCATTAGGACTAGAGTACGCAAAGTATAACTGGTCGATCATCACGATATACCCTTAATGAGGAAAAAAGAGAGTACATAAGATGGACGATACGAAAACGACCATAGAATAAGTCCAATTGCGTCCTAGTAACAAGTTATAATCAAGAGGCACATCAAATACCTCTACCTCCACCTCTACCGTCTTCCCACCTAACTGGACTAGAAAGGCAAGAAGAATACCGTAAGGGTGGAAGGAATGATCGTCAAAAGAAGTCAACATGTTCGGTCACTTGGAAAGAGTCGGTGAACCGAGATCTTTCCAACAGATCAGGGACATCACACATGTAACAGTGCCTTCATAAAAAACCGCACGTCTGATGGTATACTTTGAGTACTCCATGTGGATTTGGAAAGCCACATGGTACGGCAAGCGAGGCTTCACATATGTGACATCAAACTTGATAACTTTTGAGCCACTGGGTTCTAGAGCTCCTAAAGAAGATAGTAAGGAATTCCTCTATGAAGGACATGTCTGGAGTACCTCCAAAGCTGACATCACACAAGGGATTTGACCCAGGTCCTCAACAACAGAGTAGTTCTAGGAAACTCTAGCATTTGGATTGTGGGTAGAGCGCTTGAGTAATCCTTTCAGAATACGAGGCAGTAGCTCTAGTTTTTCAATCTATAAGTTCATCTCTAGGGGAAGAGGAGAAGATTATAGACCAGGAATAGCTTATGAAGAGCTAAGATCTCAATATCGAGTGGCTACATGAACTTTCACATCAACCATATTGATACACAAATGGTCACCATATTGCAATGATGGGTTTTGACTCCCACCAACCACATTTCCATCATTTGAGGAGCTCAAGGCCATGTGTTGGTTATGTGGGAATGGATTCGTCAGCACGACGGGCGACACAGATAAAAGCCTCATAGCTTCTACCAGTTTGGGGCATAAATGGGTAAGGTGATCATCTGTGTAAAGATTATAGGGAAACTTCACCTTACATCTTTCTTGTTTTCCCACTCTAGTATTATCATTTGTATTCTCATTGTTACCATTGTCCATGGGTTTATTACCATTTTTCCCACCCTTACGAGTATTACGTCCTTTTTTCTTATTCCCTCCTGGTTTCTGGTTACCATTTGGGTTGGCCGATGACTTCACATAATGTACACATGCCAACTAAGTGGGGTTGGAAGACATAGATGAAGTTGGCCCCTCTGCAAACTGGTTTAGAGACAACTCTTTCATATGGCTTGTCACCGAGTCTGCGGACTTTACATTGGTGGTACCTACAATGTCGTTGGCATGAGGTCCGAGATTTTGTATAGGGTTGTAAGTTAACCATGATGCATCCGTAAGAAGGTGGTACAACATCCCAGAATGAGAATATATCAATTATAACTGTTGGGCTCTAAAAATCTCTTCTTCCTCAGTGGTAACCCTAGAAGTAGCAACATCCTTCGATATATGAGCGTGCAAAGACTTAAGGAACCATTCTAAAATAAAGGATGGGGGTATAGGGGTATTAATCAACCTCTTTCGTCTATGCCAGTCCTATATATGGTCCAAGATATGAGTGGTAGTATCCTGGCATAAAGTCGACAACAATTCTAGGTCAACATTGTAATGAATGGACAACTAGAAGTGGTTAAGAAAAACCAACACCAACTAAAAAAAAGTCCCATATGCCCCCCTAGGTAGCTCAATATACCATTTCACAACTACTCTGATGAGGGTGCATTGAAATAATCTTAATCGAATAGAATCGTCATTAAGGGAATTCGATGAGCACCAAAGGTGAAAGTTAGTGACATGATCACCAGGATCCTGTCCATTCTTACCATTGAACTTCAAGATGTACAAAGGAAGATTGGTGGGGACAAGGGGCCATGTAGGATCATGAATCACATGGATGTTCATTAACTTATATAAGTCTGGCAGATTAAGCATGGCCAGAAAAGGGAAACGGGGTTGCGACATATCGCCCCAGGCTCCCGGGAAAGATTGTGCTTGAGGAATTGCAATCCATATAGGGTTCTGGTAAGCACCATGGCCCTGTCTGGGATTATAAGTCCCTCCTCTAAGATGATTCATAAAAGGTTGGTTGGGCATCATTCCAGTAGGAATTCTCTATTGGGGGTTATAAAAATTTCCCCTAACCGGATTGGATCCACGTTGGGGGTTGCCCATAGCGTGAAACTGACCTCCTTCGGATGGGAATCCAGAGGATAGAGGTGGTTTCTTCATTCTAAACATATTGGTCAAAATATGGATCGAGGAGGTAGGGTTATAGGATGAAACTTGAGTCGAAGCTGGTCCGCCAAGTTCGTTGTTCCACCCAGAACTCAGAGGATTGGACCCAGGGTTAAACATAGGGAAGCCTCCCATATTAGGAGTCATTTGAGGGATTTGGGACCCACCAAACGAAAAAAGGAATGTAAGGAGGTGTAGTGCCCCCAATCCCAATGCTAGCATTAAGGGAAACAACTGGGATGGCGTTCGAAAACTATGACGTAAAGTTGGGAATACCATAAGAAAAAGGACTAGAAGCCATAAGGATGGACTGAACAATATAGCCTGGTGAGTGACCAAGATACCCAAAAGGGTTTGAGGTGGTATCTTGAGAATTCACTATAGGCTGAGCCATAGTAATGATAGGTTCCTCTGACACTACAACCATTGAGGCTGCAGGAGTCGAAGGGGTGCCATTAACTATAGTGGGTGTGGGAGTTGAAGGGATCCCAATGTTTTGAAGACTAGGTTCATTACTCATCCTTGTATAATCACAATTTTGAACAGTGGATGTGTGTATACCACACCAAATAACTCTACGCATTTTAGAAGGAAAAGTCTCGAAATACGGTGGTAACTGTAAAACGCGACGGGAACAGCAGGGAGGTTGGTCTGAATCAACGATGACATAAGACTCTAAAGATAAAAAATATGTCATAAGTCCAACTAGTAATCAAAGAGCACACCAAAATTCAAATGGCCAATATGCATACAAACGGGGTAAAGTGGCTTAGTGGCCTCCCTCCCTATAGAAGGTATGTCTCGCCTAAGAGGGGCCTGAGACTCCCTGCTAAATATTGGAGGCAACATGATCAATTACAAGGGCCCTCATGGGCTTAACGACTAGTCTGTCAGATCCCCCTGGAGAGGTAATCCTCCATAAAGGCTATGTGATGTCCGACCCTTATCGGACCCAAGGTACTTGTAGATAACCCCTGCAAGTAACCTATGAGACACCTAAGTCAAGCAACTAATAAAACACTATATAACTGATGCAAAGGTGAGAAGTCATAAGTTAGTTCCACTGTATAGGAAGGGTAGCAAAGCTCGAAACCTTGAAAAAACCACCTCTTATGGAGGTAAAGGCACTAGCAAGATCCCCAAATACGAATAGATCCCCAGAAATATCTCTGACACTAGGAAGGTATCGGGGGGATATCCCTTCAACCAACTTTGCATGACCTCATGATTAAATCTGGTGTGAGATAAGCCTCTTGATCTTAAAAATTATAAAACGTATTTCTCCACTCCCTGACTTAGACACATATATTGATTTAATTTCCTTGGAGAAGTTTACTCACAAAATCCTATTCCAAGGCACTAAATCCTAAGCTAGTTTGTGCACCCTAGAAAATAAAATCATGACTAATCAATTTTAAATTATAGCGTTAATTTTAGTGGCTGTGATTACTCAAAAAGGTATGGTAGTGAAACTCATGACGTTATGACTATGCAAGAGAAGTAAAAATGAAAAAAAATGCAAAGTCCTAACTTTAACTTTCAATGAATGATATGCTTCTAATAACAAATGCAATTTTCAATTTCAAATATACAATTATGAAGTAAAAATGAAATCTTTCACTATATGCACTAAGATAATGACAAGGACTCAAAAGACAAAAATTCCAAGAAATGCAAAATGCCCATTTGTTTTTGTATTTTCAATATAATAAAAATGAAAATGCATGGACTGAAAAGTAAATTGATGTATAATTTCACTATGTATAAAAAGAGATAAATCAAGAAGGATACCATGCAGAAAAACACCCAAACCAATGTACAAGGACAATAAACAATGAAAAGGTGATGAGAAAGACTCCACCCAGAAATTCAACTAAAGATAGATTTCCTATCATCCAACAAGCACTTAACAGGCACTATAGAGACCCAAGAAGGCTCAACAAATATCAAATCCCACCCAGCAATCACCAGAACAAGAAAAAAATAAATAATAACTGATGTACATGATTGTTTGGGAAAATAGAGCATATATATGCAACTTGCAATGGGACATCCTACGTATGTACAAGGCTGTCAGGGAAAAAAATGTGTATATGTTTCAAAAGAAGGCTAGACAAGGGAGAAAGGCTGAAAACTCATACCGAGAGCTGTCAAGAAGTGATGCGACAAGAAAAACAAAATAAATGAGAGAAATCTAAGTAGAAAATTACTCCAAACCCTAAGAAAGAAGATTCAATCCCCAGTATGGTCACCAATTCTGTTACAAGGAAAATATCTCTATGGCTAGGGTAAACCACAATAGACAGAAATGAATGCAGAAATCAACTCTATCCCAAAAACATGCTATATAAACCAATATGCAATTGAGATAAGAAATGGGCCTAGCTCATCCAGATGTTCGATGAAGTCCACTGTTGAGCACTTGAACCCAAAGCTATATACCTGCAACTAGTTCTCAACAAACAAGCAAAGAAAGCATATGGTGATAATATAAAAGGTTAGCACATTAGATAGCATAATCCATTAATATACATAAAAAATACGCCCATGGATAATAACTCATATATTTTCAAGATATCAATTGGATGAGAAAGGAGTATTTCTATTAATAAATGATCAACAAAAGTGAAAATACTATAGACTTCCGTGTCGGCATAGTTCGGAACTGAGAAACTAAGTTTCTTCCAACTGGGCCTCCACCACTTCAATCCTCCACGAAAGGAAATCTCATAAGAAAGAAACAATGAGGTTCTCAATAAATAAAGGGAAGATCTTGGGGGCTGAACATTGTGTTCATAATTAAAGGACAAAGGGATGCATACACAATATGAAGTAAATAATTTCTCCAGAGTAACTTTGCTCTCAAAATTGAATTCTTTCTCCTCCTTTCGTAGCTCGGAATTGGCCCATTTATAGCCTTCAAAGTGGAACTGAAGGGATGAGTTGGAATGTTTCCAGTATATGGAAGGCCAAGGATCATAGATATCTTATCGTGACATGGAAACTCAACATTAATTTTCATTTTCTGGCACAAACTCTGATGTATGTGGGTTGTAGTGGAGCAGCCTGTGTATACACATGTTGTATAGTGTGCAAGATGCATACATGTGGAAAATTATTTATTGTTGTCTTTGTATTTTATCAACAGGGAAGATAATTATGCATAGGGAAATGGAATAAGGCCCTTTATGCAAGATTTCATAGGGTGAGGCAAATATTTCTATAACACTTGCTGTTGTAGGAAAATCTGCCTGCGGACAAGTAGATCGACCTCTAAGGTTTGACCTTAACCCTAGACAAAAAAGTGCTTATCATGGACACTGAATTTCTTTCGAATCTATCTAAGCCTAATGCATGAGAAGGAAGAGTAACTGAAGTACCTCTTAACCGACGTTTGTCCCTGCACGCTCTGTGTTGCGCTCCAATCCTTTGCTTCTCGCTGAGGTCCGCGGACAAAATAGAGTACGACCACTTCCTACTCTATTGACATTAGCTTGAAAACAGATCTATCACTGAATGATAAGTTCATGTAGCATCAGACACAAACTAGAAAGAAACAAGCCAAGCGTGTCATATTA
>JZKD02S2127623.1:95547-124015 GCA_000966675.3 Picea glauca
CAGGGGGGTTCCTTTTTCGTATAACCACGGTGAGCCCGAAAAAGTGATAAAACTATGCTCAATCACGTTCTTATGTTTTTCACGAGCGTAAGAACGGACAAAAAAGCGCTCGAGGTTTTATGTAAAAAACCATAAAAAACAATCAAAATCATACCATAACGGAGAAAAATATGTCCATAACCATTTTGTAATCATCAATATTCCACACCTGCAAGTCAAAACACTCATTTTCACATTAGTAATTAGGTTTAAATAATAAATAAACATAAAAGACCCAAAATTGACATAGTAAAAAGTAATTAAAATGAGTAAATAACTAAATTTACCATATCATTTCATATTTTTACCATTGAGTTCCAAAAACCCTCATTTTACCCTCTGAATTTGGCACCGATTTTCGAGAGTTACGAGTGATCATTTGACGAGCCGTCAACAACATCTTGGTAAGTTCTTCATTCCTGATCTTTTTATGGTTTAAAAATTTGATTTGATCGGTTAAAAGTTCTATTTTAAGTTAGTTTTTTGAACCATATATGTGTGGCGGCATTCTCGCAGGTGGACCATACGGGACTTGCGAGAATGACTCGTTCTTGTAGGTGGGCCTTAAGCCACCTGTGAGAAGTTCTCACTGTGCATAATATGGCACCTGCGAGCAGTGCAGAACTCAAAAATGTTTTGAAAAGTTTAGCCAATAAAAAAGATTCAATTCATGAATAAGATCATTAATCATCTTTGTATGTTTCTTATGTAGGTAAATAGCCACAAACATGGTGCTTGAGTGGAAAGAATGATAACATGAGGAGGATAACGCAAATTCCGAAAACCACCCTCCCACGATAGCTACCTTAAGAGATTGTGGTCTCTTAAAATACTTCTGTATCCCGGGCATGAGAGCCCAAGTCCGATTATTGGAGTATATAGTCTGAATGTGGGATCCGGACCAGCAAGTTTTCATTGTAGGAGCTCATACATTAGCTATTGACATCGAGGACATATATTTCTTGACCGGATTATTCAGGCATGGGTCCTATGTCAGTCTGACCGACAGCAGAGTAGGCGGGTTAAATATGAGTGAATATTGCAACCAATATTGTGTACCTAAGGCCGAAAGAAAGAAAGGGAAAGTGGCAATCTGGGGAGTAACTGAATTGACTCTCTGCACTATTCTCTTCACAATTGCTCGGATGTCTGGAAGTGCCACTCCCCATATGGCATTGCAGAGCTATTTCCAGTACGCCATCGAGTGTACTGAGCCCCGAGTATTTAACTGGGCTGATGCAGTATTACGCAGTATCAAAAGACAACTGACCAAGTGTAGGTGGGGAGAACTGAAACAATTTGGATATGGATATTTGTTAGTGTCCTTCTTCCTAGAGAGGGTCCCTGTATTTCGTCTACAGTTTGAGTGGAACTTTCCGGATCCTAGGGATCCAAGGATGTTACGATGGTGTCGGCTCATGGCCCAACATGTGGCAGGACCCATCGTCAAATATGACGATATTTTCTTTGACTGGTTGCAAAACCAGATGCTGATGGTAGATGACTACGCATATGTCGGGTTGGATTTCCGAGGAGATCTAGATCTAGCACTACCTGAGGACGCTCAGTGGGGAGACCTCAGTAAGAAGTACACAAATTTTCTCTTTTTAAAATGTTTTTTGAATTTTTATCATATTTAAATGTTTTTTGTTTTATATATTTGTTTGAAGAATAACACAAATTTTTTTTTGATAACAAAGACGTTGGACCGTATAGACCTCCTAGCACTTCTCCTATCCAGCGACGAGGAGAAGCAACAACAACAGCACCACAGTATGCAGAAGATTATCAGATCGTGGAGCAGAATTTAGAGGGTCTTACAACAGACATTCCAGATATGAATCTGGAAGAGGTTCCACGATGTGATCAACGTCACACTGTAGGGGTTTCTGCAGCTATAGGTCAACTGCTCCGTAGAGTAGCTAGGGCAGTAGTGTGTTACCATGAACGTCATCCGTGACGTCACTTTGTAGAAGATATAAGCTTCAATTTTTGATATTTTGGTCTTCGGACAAACATTTTGTAAAAACAAACTCTTTTGATCGTTATATATATACAGACGGCTTCTACCGGTTTACTTTACATTGTGTGAATTGTAATGTGTTTGATTTATAAATGGTTCAAAAGTCTGTCCAATACATAATTAGCCAATGCATCTGTTAATGTATTAAGACACCTAGGAATATGCTGATATTCAATGTGATCAAAATATCGTTCCAAGAGGCGAATTCACAAATACACTCGTAATAAAGTAGGACTTCGAATAGAGTAGACATTACTTAGCTGTAGTACCACAAGTTGCGAGTCGAGTCGCACAACCAAATGACGAATTCCAAGTGAGATAGCATCAACCAATAGTTCAATAACGACACTATACTCAGCAATGTTGTTGGTTGCACAACCAAGACATACACCTCGTAAAGATATAAGTTCGTTGGTTGGGGCATAGATTTCCCATTTAGTGGAAGCTAGGTTCTAAGTACTATGGCTAGCACCATCAACAAAGCCAATATAAGGTAGTGAAAACTCCGACATATGGCAATCAAACACAACGTCATGTAAGGGAAGAGACCAGATAATGTCAAAATCAAACTAAAGTAACACACACAAAGTATGATACATAAAATACAAGTATTTGTGCACAAATGACTTATGCATAATACTTCTTCAAGTACAACCCATTCTTGGGTTCACTCAAAGGTATACCATCATAATCAACCAGCTCGTACGCTCCTTTTTCCAACACTCTGCGAACAATGTAAGGACCACACCACATTGGTTCGAACTTCCCGGATCCTAAGACATCTTTATCCTGTTCATACAGAAGAACAATATCACCTTCAGAGAAAATGCAAGGCTTGACATGCTTGTCATATTGCGCCTTGACACGTTTCTTCTGGGTTTCTATTACTAGAGTAGCGTCACGTCGGGTCTCGTCTAATCACATCAAATACAAAAAA
Source organism: Picea glauca (assembly GCA_000966675.3). NCBI lineage: Eukaryota > Viridiplantae > Streptophyta > Pinopsida > Pinales > Pinaceae > Picea > Picea glauca. The sequence continues at coordinate 98,547 of JZKD02S2127623.1, forward strand.
CATTCTTCTTCAGCAGAGGTATTGGGTAAGAGTTCGACAGCTAGCTTCAGAGAAGGTATTTCACATTCTATTGGAAGAATGGCTTCCACGCCATAGACTAATTGAAAAGGCGTAAACCCTGTAGCGGATTTAATAGATGTCTGATATGCCCACAATGCCGAGAACAACATTGTGTGCCAGTTGGTTTTATGAATTCCTATCATCCGTCGAAGCATAGTTATAAGGACTTTGTTGATTTCTTCGACCTAGCCATTAGCTTGTGGATAATAAGGTGTTGAGTTATCATGATGAAGACCCAAATTTTCCGTCAATTCAGACATCATAAAATTCCCAAAATGACTACCATGATCGGTAACGATAGCTTGAGGAACACCAAAACGAGCTATGACATGGTTAAAAATAAATAACGCTGCAGTCTTTCCAGTATTATCGAATTTTGGCATCACCTCGGCCCACTTTGTAAAGTAATCATCAACTACAATAATGTAACCATGCCCCTCGGTCGAGTGAGGGTGACAGGTCATGAAATCAATGCCCCATTTTGCAAAAGGACCAACTGAGACCACAGGATGAAGGGGAGCAGGATGCGACCAAATTTTTTGATTGTAGGTCTGGAAGGCATGGCACTTCTGAACAACAGTAATGCAGTCATTGAACAAGGAAGGCCAAAAATATCCTGCACATAAGATCTTCTAGGCAGTAGCATACCCAGACATATGACCACCACATGCTCCAGAATGGCAGTCATTCAAGTCTTTCTTGGCTTCGTCAAAAGTCAAACAACGTCGAAACACAGAGTCAATTCCTTGACGGTAAATATTATCTCCAAGGATAATGTACTAGTGATCTTGATAACGGACACGACGTCGTTCGGTACTAGACAAATCAGGCCGAAAAGTCTGGGTCTGGAGAGATATAATGATATCTCCATACCAAATATCGTCAGTGCTGATAAGGAAAAGTGATTCACCAGGGAGTGAATCTACTGCTATATTTTCCGTGGCGAAGTGGGGAAAATCGCAGATTAACTCAGCAAAAACTAAGGATTTCTTCGACGTGGCGCGATCGAATTCCAAGTCGAACTCCTGGAGTATGACAATCCATTTGGAGTACTTTCCCCCTAGCAATTGACGTGTCAAAATATGTTGTATAGGGTTACAATGTGAAATCATTGTAGTTTTCCTGGAGAGAATATAATGGTGAAAACGTTGAACTGCTTGAACAACAGCCAAAGCCAGTTTTTCAACATGTTGGTACTTGATCTCAGTGGATGTGAGACTTCGACTCAAGTAATAAATAACATGTTCATCATGTGCATCATCCTCCTGAATGAGAACCATGCCAATAGTATACTCGGAGGCAACAAGATAAAGAAAGTAATCACGACTATAATCAGGAGGGAAAATAAGTGGAGCTTTCGTGAGGGACAACTTCAAAGCCTCAAAAGAGTTGTTGGCCACGGTATCCCAAACAAACTTAGAACCTTTCTTTAGTAGCCTTGTAAAACCTCGAGTAATCTTGGCATAATTAGGAATGAAACAATGAAGAAAGTTTGCTTTCCCTTGCAAACTTTGTAACTGGCGCAGCGAAGAAGGAGGAGGTAGATTGAGAATTGCCTCAACCTTAATAGGATCTACCCAGATCCCTTGATGTGAAACAATGAAACCTAGAATATGGCCAGACTCTACGCAAAAGATGCATTTATGAGGATTTAAACGAATGCGATAGAACCGACAACGAACGAAAATTGCTCGAAGATGATTGGGGTGATCGACTCGACGTAAAGAATGAGCTGGCAAATCGTCCAAATAAGGTTGAACGATATGATTTATATCGTGAAACGCATAATACATAGCACGTTGAAACATTGCACCTGCATTCTTAAGACTGAAGGGAAGTTTTCTATAGGTGAAAGCACCCCAAGGACAAATAAAAGCAGTTTTATGTTGGTCCTTAGGAGCGATGTTAATTTGATTATAGCAAGAAAATCCATCCATGAGAGAAAAGATTTCACTGCTGGCACAGTCATCGACGATCTGGTCGACGAAAGGGGTTGGAAAGTTGTCCTTTGGACAGGCTTTGTTAATATCTTGATAATCAACACAAACACATATACTACCACCTTTATTATCAATCGATACAGGGTTGGAAACCCATTCTGTTAGAGCCACGAGATAAATAAAACCAGCTTTGAGAAGTTTTTCAACTTCGAGTTTGATAGTTATCGCTTTATGTGGATGAACCAGACGAAGGCGCTGCCGAACTGGTTTAGCTATGGGGTACGTCTTTATCTCATGCACAATAATGGTAGGGTCGATGCCTGGCATCTCTTCGTAACTCCATGCAAATATGTCATGAAATTCTTTGAACAAAGAAGTATAGGTGACAATTTCATCCGGAGAACACGAAGCTCCAATGTGAACATATTCAACTATCCCAGGTTTAATGGATATATCAATGGGTATCGCGGGAGAAATATTACTGAGGTTCCCTTCGGCAAACACATCATGTGTAGAGCCAGGAACAGTCGATATGACAACAATGGTCGACGGAGTCGAAATCCGTTGGTATTTCTCGAGAGTGTGTTGTTCCAGAAACAATATGGAACGATGAAGCCCATCATCCCAAGGGGTGTCCTCCATGACGGACATGATCATCTCGTCAGTGGGAAAGATGACACGGAAAGGATCGGGAGACAACTCATTAAGAGAACTAGTAGAAGGTGTTGTCGATTGAATAGCTTGATAAGTAGACTCAACCGGACTTAATGAAATAATGTTGCCGAAACGAGTATGATCTCCTGGGTCAGGGACTATCCAAGGGTGAGAAGACACAGGGAGATCATGAGGTATGGCGGGGATCATATTAATAGAAACAACTGAAGGGCGCGGAATATCGGGTGGAGGTGGTATGGGGAAAGTGCCCATTAACGAAGAGTCCTTTAAAAGGTCGACACCGACATTCTCGTAACCCGGAGGGGTTTTGGCTATGAATGGCACGTTTCCAGTACGAGTATCAGAATTAAAGAAGGCAAGATGATCAACCGTAACAACTTTTCCCTGATGAGGAAATCGTACCACACGGAAAAGTGTTGACACAATAGCGCGCATAGAATCTATCCAGCTACGACCAAGTAGAAGATTATAATCCAGGGGAGCATCGAAAACTTCCAATTCAACTTGGACTATCTTACCTTCCAGAGTAATAGGAAATGATGGAAGAACACCGTAAGGATTAAAACTAGAGCCATTGAAGGCTTTCAAATTATTTTGTGATTCATTTAAAGGAGGATAGCCAATGGATTTCCAACAAGCGAAAGACATTACACACGTAGAGGCACCCTCATCGACTACAGTTCGACAAATATTCTTGTCGGCGACAACAACTTGTATTTGAAACACAAGTTGAGGGGGCAACCTTGGAATATGATCTTCCAAGTCAAAGACTATTAAATTGGTATCTGTAGGATCAATTCCACCTATAGCTTTCAACAGAGCCCTTCGTTGTGCAAGACAAGACTGAAGGACTTCAAGGGCAGACATCGTTGAAGGTGCTTGGGCCAGATCTTCGACAATGCTATAGTTCTGGGCTGCACGAGCATGAGGATTGAAGGCCAATTTCTTAACGACACCTTTCGGGGGTGGTCGCAAAACTGTATCAAGGCTTGGTCGTTCAAGATGAAGAGGACCGTTCGTAGGTGGAGTCGGTGGAGAGGGCTGAACCAGAGTAGGAGGTAAATCGTGAACCTTCTCCTTAGACAGAGTATAGTCTTTGGCTCTAGTCATGAGTGCAACATTATTTTTCGTAGAATCAACGGTACACATCAAAACATATGATGTCGTAGAAGTAGAGGGTTGGTCATGAATGACCAACGAGGCCTGTTGCTGAGACAGGAAGGGTTGGGACAAGACTGTCGTCGTAGATGGTTTCGGCGTTCCTTGAAGGAACTTAGTAACTTCGACACGTCGAGGACAATCCTTCATGTAGTGATCGTCACCACAGATAAGGCAAGGGTAGTGTGGCTTGCGCTTATCCTGATCTTTAACAAGAGGGGTTTTAGTTTGCTCATTTTGATTATTATTTTTACTCTCCTTATTCTTACCTCTTCCTTTCTTTGATTTATTTTTACCGGTCGGGGTAGATTGAACAACACTCACCTCAGAAGTTTTACCAGTGGAAGGGGCAGGAAATGGAGCATTTTGAACATTAGAAGATGTAGACTTAGGAGTTGTATTTGAAACAGAATGTGAGTGGACATGAGCAGTACCAATCACACCATCAGCTGCATGCGAGGCAACTGGAGCAGTTGAAGTGCTGGAAGTACCAGGACGAGGTAGTTCAAGTAGAAGGTTGTAAAGTGTTCCCGTTTGTGAATAAAGGAGATCAAGATATTGAGCACGACTGATAGCCTGCTACTCTGTAACAACACCTCCCATAGCAATGTCTTTACCAATTTTGTTCACGAAGGATTTCGTAAACCATTCGACCAGTAACTTATTAGGGAGTTCAAGTTTAATGAGACATCGCCTCCTTCGCCACTCATGAATATGATCTGATATATGAGTGCCTTTAGTTTGTTTGAAAGAGGTCAAGATCTCAGTCCCAGTATCATAATGGATCAATAACTGGTAATGTGTAAGAAAATCCATAGATAGGGTGTTGAAATCAGAAAAGAAAACTCGTGGCAATTCAATATACCATTTCACAGCAGAACCGGTAAGGGTTCTTTGAAAAAGACGTAGACGAATGGATTCATCCATCAGTGAGTTGGATGAACACCATAAATGAAAATTCATGACATGATTATTTGGGTCCTCTCTCGCCTTTCCATCAAATTTAAGAATATCTGATGGAAGCTTAGAAAGAATAGCAGGCCATTGGGGAGAGTGACGAATAGGATCATTCAGAATCCTAGACAAATTTGGCAAATCCAAGGTAGCAAGAAAATGCAACTACCGATTCACTTGTGGGTACTGGTGACTTTGGGGTGGAAGCCCTGTCGGCAAACCAGTAGGACCATATGTAGTGTGCCCATAGAGGGAATACCCTGGCTGATTCGGTGGTGGCTGGATCGGATAGTAACTCCAAGGATTGTGACATTGAGTTTGAGTAGGGACCCGAGGTTAAGTAGTCTTACCCGAACCCCAAATAGGATTAGTTATACCCGGATAACTTTGGCCTACATTAGGGATAGTTTTCTGCCCCCCAACATTCTGAGGAAAGTTTTGTAGAAGTTGATTCCAATACTGGGCCAAGTCAGGAGGTATGTTTTGTCCAAAAGGTGAGGTTGGTCCCCCTATGGTAGATATAGTTCCACCCAGAAGTTGTGTGCCAACCGAAAGTTGCGTAGTAGCTATGTTGTGTCCAGGAAACAAAGAGCACACGCAAAGAAATTCCTATGGTCAACTTCGAGAAACAAAGAGCACACGCTAGTAAATAAAATATAGGAAGCAATCACCAAGCAAACAAAACCTTCTAATTTTGAAGCCACTAGTTGGTGATGAAATCCAACGTCACAACAATGAGATGAGAAGGGGTGGGGCTATAGTGGAAAAGTTACGCTGACGACCTGCTTAACGGACTTACACCCTGGTGCAAGCTCCCACACATAATCGTGGGTATACCCTCCAAGGAGCCCGAGTGAGTTTGGCCAACGTCAATTCCAGGTACCGTGAAGAATTTCCCCTCCATAGTCACCTTGGGTAAGAACCTAGAGATATAGGCCACTAAGCTCACCACAAACAACAATAAAGCCTGGGGAAACAGTCGTCAGTCCAATCCACACGCAAGGGTAGGGTATCTAGCCCGAAATCAACTCAAAAGGCTTCCACATCATTGTGGGTATACCTCAGAGTGATCACCGTAATACGTGCAATCTCTACACCGATGTCAACAAAGTAGGGTTAGTAACTCTGCCAACACCAATGTGACCTAGTGCTTGACCCTTGTGTTAGAAGATATTCCCAGGACAATATCTTGCAAATGGAATTTAACACTCCCTAACTCAAGATGCTATTGTGTGTTTTGAGCTTTTGGAGAGTGTATCTCTCTTCCTACTCCAAAGCACTAGCCTAGCTAAATGTTGGTGTATAAGAGCCCTAGAAAAGAGTTACTAGATAAATTTTAAGATTACACAATGTTTTTAAGAGCTGTTGTTTACTCAAAGGTAACGGAAGTGAAACTCGTGTTGTATGACTCTGACCCAAAAATGCAAGGATAATAATGAAATATATCACTTTTCATTCGATGAATCCTATTTATGGGAGAGAGAGAAGTTTCCAAATCAACTCAATACTATAATGAAATGCCCAATTTCCTTTCAGATGTCAATGCAAATAATCATTTATCAAATGACAATCTCTATGTGTCTTTTTCAAATACTTCAACAAACTCTAAAATTTGATTTTTCAATGTTTTCTAAAAGACAAAAACAATGTTTTTGAAAGAAAAGATTATTGTTAACTTTCCAAAAAGAATTCTCACTATATCAATGAGAAAGCATAAAAATCAAATCATAAAGAAACAATCAATAACAACCCAATCAACTCTTTCAATGAACGGAAAAACAAAAAGCAAACCAAATAGTCTTCTCAATCCAAACGAAAATGTTCTTTCAAACCAATAAGCAATTGAGAAAAACAAGCACTTAACTTTCAACCAATCACTGGTTCTCAACCAATCAGACACACTCAGCTCTTGAAGTCAGAGAGAGTGAATTTTCCAATAAGAGTCAAGAAATGAAAGCCAAGCTACAAAGGACAAGAAAAAACCTTGAAACCCTAAAACAATTCAAGCTTGCAAACTAAAGCAAGAGCCATGTCAATCAAAAGACCAAGAAGCCAATAAGATGTATTTCAACTGATCTGGGCAGTCAAAAAGATAAAAACTCAATTTCAAATTTTTTGAAAAGACTATTCGCAGGCAAGGAATGTAACACAGTGCGAGAAGCTGTGATTCTCGCAGGCAACCTTTGAGCAAGGTGCGAACACCTCACACTAAACCCTATGAGCAGGGTGCGAACCTGACCAGTTCTCACAGGCTGCAGTTAAACGTAGTGCGAGAAGTCCTGAAGATGACAAAATTTTTGAAAATGAAAGCAAAAGTGACAAAGGCTTCTAGACCCAGAAGGTCTCTCAGGATATCCTGAGGACTTAGAGACTCGCAAAACAAGAGAAAAATGAAACTGGAGCAAATGGCCAAAGAAAATACAAAAAAGACACCAAAAAAATAGGTTTATCCCCAGTGGAGTCGCCAATTTTGTTTCAGGATTAATCCGTAAGTGCTGACACAAACCAATCTCCCTAGATCCACCTGGATCTAGAACAAAACAAGACAAAATAATACTCTTTCTCTAGATTTAGACTATTGAATAAACTAGGATGCAAGAACCATGAACGCACCTTATGATCGCTTCCTTGGGTCTCTATTGTACCAGCTTCGCTCCAATACTCTTGTTTCACCAAGACCAGGACAACTCAAACCAATTGAAGTGAAAACAACTCAATATATTCAACAGTTAATCTATACATATGATCAAGGAGTTATGTAATAAAGTGACATCAGCTTTATGGGAAAGGGACATATTACTGTATTAAATTGATAGAAGAAAGACTTACAACCTATGCCTTGATTTTGTAAACCTCCTTTCAATGGCTCCTAGCTCTGACACACACACTTGCTCATGCATGAAGAAGATCAACCACTTTTGATAACCTTGCTGGTGTCTCTAGCTACTGCAGAATCAGTCCTTCATACAATCTTACACTAATTCTCCAATAAATCTCTTGCTAGTTTGTTGCTTAACCTTTTCCATGAGCATTCCCCTCAATTTATAAGACAGAATGGATTAGTTATTAGGATAGGAATGATCCCAAGATATCAGGAAAGCCAGTACTTAGATAACCATTCGAATGCCATCTCATCCTTCTAGAAGGTTCGAGAATCTATCTTTTTCCCTTCTTTAGAAGATGTTCGCACCCTAGCAATTAGGTACAGTGCGAACCCCTCGCACCATGTCTTAATGCAGCCTGCGAGAATCATAGATTCTCGTAGGAAAATATATAGGTAGCCTACGAACCTCCCTTAAAAATATGATTTCAGGAAAGAGACAAAGGTAACTTTTCTCAGGAAAGTGTTCTAGTGAAGAGCTTGATTTATCCATCATCATTACATCATCATGACGACCAAATTTATGGATAACAAAAACCCTACTACTAATTCCATGGGTAAAAAGAATGCTCATCTTATTTCAAGGATGGCTAGAAACAAACCTAAAACCTCTGCTGAGTCAAAGCCTATAATCCTTAGTGAGGATTCAGATTCTGACGTAGAAAATTTCCTAGCCAGTGAGTACCCTTACTCACATGGTTTATGCCCCGAACCACCTTATGATTTCATGAAAAATATTCCTCCCTGCCTAAGGAATGATCCCAGCTACCCTGGTATCAAACTTCCTAATGAAACCCTCAACAATACGTCCAAACCATCACCTGCTCTTTCAAAACCCACACAACCGTCATGTGACCAATGTGAGTTATGGTTGGAACAATACTACATTGATGTTCCCCTACTTCAATCGAAAATTCAATCGCTGGAAATTCAAGTTGCATTATTGACCAGCCAAAGAGACCAGCTCCAAGCAACTGATAAAAAGTAGAAGACAACTAGCTCCATCCTTTTCAAGAATGTTGAATCGGCCATAGCCGTTATCAACTCCAAATTATCGTGATCCAGCCATACAGGTATGAATTTTGATATCGTTTTAGTTTTGTGAATGATCAAGGTTAATATAATGATTTGAATTCTATTTTCAAATAACTCTGTCTCTCATTCAAATGCCTTTGTCATTCGATGTTCATCCTATACATTGTTTTGCTTTGCTAAAAATAAATGGAGTTTCGTTTTGATACATGATTTGATCATTCCTAGTTTAGTCACCGGTAGATTTTTATCAAGATTTGAATGGTTTTCGATTGGATTTGATTTGATTGAGTTAACGAAAATGATGGTTTGCTTTCAACGAGAATTTCTTCATGCTCAATTTAGAATACGATTACGTTTGGATTTGATTTCGTTATGATTCATATGTTGTGATTGGAAAATGATTTCAATGAGTTTGGTGGTTACGATCTTGTAATATGATTGTCAAGTAATCTTCTAAGAACAGGAATACAACTCTGTTCGGTTTCAATTTGGAAGGAACTGCTATGTTTTGTATGAAAACAATGCTCTCAGTTAACCTGTGCAAATGTGCTCGAATCATGGAATGGTTTTGATTCATAATGATTATGTTAAAACCTTTTCTGTTCGATTCGCTTTTATTCTGATTGGATTATCCCATATCTTGAGTTGGCAAGATTGTTTTATGAGCTGGATTCATGTTTTAATTGCCGCTCTGTTTTATTTGTAAAAACAAATTGATCAACATTCATTATTTTTTCCAAATCCGATTATAATTCATTGTCAAATGAACGATTTTGATCAAAGTCAATCAATCTTGTTTGCCCAATTTGCAATAACGAATTACGAATTATGTTACCAGTCAATCGATCCTGTTATGATTTTATTTGAATTGATTTCCACGCTAGTTTGAATTGATCTATTCGTGGCATGAATCGTTTGATTTGTCAACACAGTTATAACGATTTGAAAATGATCTTGTCGAATTCATATCTCCTGTTGATAAGGAAGCGTAACAATTGCTTGCGATTTGTTTTGATTATGTTGAATTCAATTTGATATGAAACGATTGCATTGTTGATCCATATAATTTTGTCACCCGACTTTGTGGTAACAAACAAAACAGAGTATGTCTATCTCTGTAGTCATTTAATTGATTTGGATCCTGTTTGATTTCGAATGATATAACAACTTCAAATTGAATGATTCCTTTTCAAACAGCTATTGGATGTTAATTGAATTTGATTTAAAAAAAATTTATTTTTAATCGATTTTGATGTTGATTCTGTGTCTTATTTAGACCAGCTACAGAATCGTAAGATTCTGTAGCTAGTCTATAGGATTAGATTTTTATCATTTTGTTAATAAAGAATCCTTCTAACTTGTTCATTTTTTGCCCTTTTCGGGTAAATTCGAATTGAATGGGACATGTTGGACAGGCTAGGGGAATATTTGTGTATTTTAGTTTTACTTTAGATTCCTAGTTTAGTTAAACTTGGGATATCTTCCCAGATTTTATGTAAACAGTTTGATAACTTCCACAGGGAGGTTTTACCTTGTGGAAAAACTTATAAATACTTATTATTTTTGTAATAAGGATCATCCTCACTTGTGGGAGAACCAGGATTATGGATTTCTAATAAAAACTGAGACAGAAGTTGATGTTCTGCTATAGCTTTCGCTTTCATAATATCAATCTTTTGTTTTATGTTTATGCATATCAATTTTCATTTGATTAGTGACTACTTTAGCTATCATGGTCTTTTGCAGAATGATATGATTGAATTAATGTGATCCATTCCTGATTTCTTTCACTAATTTAAAGAATACAACAATTACTTAGTTCATCTAATGAATGACAGAGTTCTCTTCTTCATCAATTGAACTATTATGTATAGATCTTTGCACACAGGTTTATCTAACTATGAAGATTTATAAATTATAAGATTGTTGTTATTTTTATGTCTTGTTTGTGCTGTAATCAAACTTGTAGAGCACTACAACGTATCGTTTACGAGAAGCTCCTGGATAATTCAGTGCAGGATTCCTCCCTCTAATAAACTAAGACAATCATCATACACAAGAGAAATCTGGAGCATTCCTCCAGGTCAGTTTGTAATTTATTTTCATTAATTTGTTAGTATAATATTAGTATTTTAGTTAGATATATTTGTATCTTAGATTAGTGATTTAGTTGAGTTAGTTTTGTTTTATTTCTTAAAATCATAAAATCAACAAAAAATATCTTTCTCTGTCTTAGGGCAGAATATAAATGTGTTTTTTCAGGTTTTATTTAAATCTGTAAATTGTCGATATTGTACATTTTGTGAATAAGTTATATTTCAGTTAGTAGTTAGATAGTTTATTAGTTAGAGTTAGTATAGCAGTAGTTAGTAGATTGTATATATAGAATAGTTAGATTAGTTTAGTTTGTTTAATAGTTAGTTTTAGTTATATTAGTTTATCAGTTTGTTTTATTTTGTTTTTAGTTAGTTTAGTTAGTTTAGAATAGTTTTTCTTTTTGTTTTCTTAGGACCTTAGATCATCTAACGGAGCCGCTAAACCCATTAGGGTAGTTCATCCCAAACGGCTTGGTTTATTAGACAACCCCGGACCAGTTCCACTCTCTCAGTTGACGGACGGTCAATTTCGCCTGTCAACAAATGGCGCTAGAAGGAGGGCCTAAACTTAATTAATGGCATGAGGTGGTCGCAAGACTCCTCCACCCCCTAATCGATCACCTATAGTGACTATAAGCCATTAAAACAATAATATCCCCCCTCAAACAAAAACTACTTCAACCGACGATCCACAAATCACAGTTGAGCCAGTAAGCCCTAATCCTACAGGTGGTGACATACAAGAGATTGTCCGTTAATCTCTTATAAAAACACATAGTGCCTTAGTTCGTCTGAGGAAACCAAACCATCCCCGGGGTCAACCTTTGGACTTTTCTGATATTAGAAAACAATTAGGAGACACTAACTTCACTGTGAATCCCACAGATCCAATCTTAAATTTTGTTGCAGGAGGATCTGTGATACCTTCTTCACAACCTCCATCATCTCCTTCCTCTTCTAGAGGAGATTCCTCTGACGAAGGTGATTCCCCTTCTCAGCCTTCCACACCCACTACCCCAATGGAAAATCAGAACAATCCTGCTAGACCCTGGCTTGATCAGGATGTTGTAGCTGTAACTTGAGCTCAACACCCTCTACCTAAACACCTAGAGAAATGGCTTCCCAAGTTTGACCCTGACTCGAAACAGATCACTGAAGATCACATTAAAAAGTTTATGTTAGCCATTAGACTCCGTAATGTCGAACATGAAGACGTTGTCTGTAGGTTGTTCCCTTATACCTTCGAGGGAAATGCATCCACATGGTACTTTGCCCAACAACCCCATACCATCGTGTCTTGGGAAAAGTTCGAGTCATGCTTTTTGGAAAAGTTTGGAGACAGTAAACCTCCGTAAGTCCTAGTCATGGACCTTTATAGCTTAAGAATGAACCCAAAAGAAAAAGTTAAAGACTTTAATCAAATATTCTTAACACTTAAAAACCGAATCCCTGCAGATTCCATGCCTGCCGAGAGTCTTATAATAGCTTACTACACTAAATATTTACATCAAAGCATAGTTATTTGGGTTAAATGATCTAAGAAAGCCACGTTGTTAGAAGCCTTCGAGGAGGCCACCCAGATTGAAAAAGACATACTTAGTCTTAAAGACTCTTCTAGCAACGAAACAGAGACTAGTTCTTCTTCCAAAAAGAAGGTCAAAATTCTCCCCAAACCTACTCCAAGTAAAACACAACCTGAAAGCTCGGATTTAGAAAACTTAACCAAAGTTGTTCAAAAACTGTCAAATCAATTTATAGACTTAAAAATGTCAACCGAAGAAGCTTCCTCAAGCAAAGGACCTTACAAACCCCCGTTCCGGAAGCCTTTTCCTACCAACCAACCTAATCCAACCACCGAAGGCCTTAATCTAGAAAGTTTGCAAGGCGCCCTTCAAACAATTCTAGAAGCCCAAGATAACTTGATGCCCCCTGAGATTCCTCAGGAGGTAGTTGAACAAGAAATAGTTCAAGAAGAAGAGTCTTCTCCAAAAAAATTTGGACATTTCTCAGATAGCATGTTTCAAGCTAACTTCGAGACAGTTCATCCTTATAATACCAGGAGTAAGACAACAAACAAATCTTCTACCGAAAACACTACAATTTCACCTCCAAAGCAATCTAAACCAGCTGAGAATAGACAAAGTAATGTGAACCCCAACTTAGATTATGATGTTGTTGAAGATCTTAAAAAGTTAAGGGCTAACATTTCTATTTATGAGTTAATTAAGTTTCCATTTCTTCTTCAAAAAATGTTGCAAAATATTTTAGAGAATGACAAGAATGGTAATTCTAATGGTAACAAGGTTGTGCAAAACAAAGTCCCTTCAGAAGACTTCCACTAAAAATAACACTGATCCTCAAGATAAAGGAATCCTTCTTGTAAGTAATGTAAATAATGTAAATAATGTAGATAAAGTATCTTTAGAAATTGCGAGTAAAAAGCCACAAACTACCACTCTTAGTACTCGCAAAAATGTACCTCCTTTCTTGTTAACTTTCGAAATTTTCAATAGAAATGTGCATAATTGTATGGTGGACTCAGGGGTGTCATCCAATGTGATGCCATGGTCTGTCTACCAGAATATTAACACTGAAGTAGAACCCTCGACTTTAAAAATCATACAACTTGATCAAACCAATGTTAAAGTTATAGGCGAACTAAAAAATGTGCTTATTAGATTATCGTCTAACCCCAAGGTTCATCAAATTATTGATATAATCATTGTGGATATTCCAGAAGTGTATGGTCTATTTTTAAGAAGGGACTGGTCGGATCAGCTACATGGTTACTTTGCGATAGACTGGTCTCACTTATGGCTTCCAGAAAATGGAAAGCCTAATAAAATAAAAGTGAATCGTGAACGCTACCTTAAGTTCACGGTCACAGATTTGAACGATCCTAACAAACCATTCACAGCTTCTGTTGATTCACCTGAAGTACAAGGGATGGACACCTTCTTCAGCAATTTCATGGTCGAGGCTTCACCTATCATCAATCTAGAACAACAATCCAAGATTGTAGCATATATGCAGCCAACAACTTCTATACAACGGTCTCATGAGCTCGATGGAAATAAAATTTGGTCTCTTTATTTCAACGGGTCTAAGTCTAAAGAAGGAGCTGGTGCAGGCTGCATCATTATCGATCCGACAGGTAACAAAACATTAATTGCATGTCGGTTGGAATTTGAATGTACTAACAATACCGCAGAATATGAGGCTTTACTGCAAGGTCTCAGAAAAGCTTTGGATATGAACATTCAAAATTTAACCGTCTTTGGCAACTCTGAAATAGTGGTTAGACAGGTAAGAAATTCTATCCACTGTCTTTCTCCGCATCTCAAAAGCTACCAGTCTAAGGTATGGAGTTTAATGAATAAATTTTCTGCTTTCAATATAAATTCCATTCCTAGATTAAATAATGTTGAAGCAGATCTATTAGCTAATGTAGCTTCTAAACTTCTTCTTGCAGAAGGCTTGTCCCCCGATGCATTCTCTATCAAGCTGTTGTTTCGACCATCCATTCTCGACAACATCAAGAACTGGAGAGTCTTTGACGACGATCAACAGATCATCAATTCTCTGCACATGGAAGAAACCTTTCAAGGCACGATGATAGATGAACGCACGCATGACGACAATTTGCATGATTTTACAGTAATACCTAATCCGAAAACTCCTGAAGCTCTATCAGACATGGTAAATTCCATACCCAAATCTATAGTTAGATTAGAGAAGTTTTATGATTTTGAAGATAAATTTAAAAACACGGTCAACTGTAAAACCAATAGTTCCTCGTTGTCTTATGAAAAAGTAAACTTAGGAACTAATGAAAATCTTCAGTGCATTAACCTAGGCTTGGGATGTTCTCGACAAGAAAAAGTTGCATTTGTTAAATTGTTCAAAGAATTTAAAGATGTCTTTGCATGGACGTATGATGACCTCAAAACTTTCGATCCTAATATCATACAACATGTCATCCCGATGAAGCCCCAAACCTTACCCTTCCAACAAAAACTGAGGAAAATGCACCCTAAACTAGAACCGAATGTTAAAATAGAATTGAATAAGCTCCTTAATGCTAAGATAATTTTTCCTGTTAGGCACACTCAATGGGTTTCTAACCTTGTCCCAGTCCGGAAGAAAAATGGGGAAATCTGACTCTATGTCGATTTCTGAAACCTCAATAGAGCGTCTGATAAAGACAACTATCATGTCCCGCCCATGGAACAGATCCTTCAACAGGTATATGGTTCCGAGAGGCTATCCTTATTATATGGTTTCTCTGGATACAACCAAGTCCTGATGTCTCCACCAGACCAACTCAAAACTACCTTCTGTACCCCATGGGGCACTTATGCTTATCGTAAAATGCCCTTTAGATTGATTAATGTTGGTGCCACCTTTTAGAGAGCGATAGACATCACTTTTCGAGGATTAATCAATCAGTCCATTTTAGTTTACTTGGATGATGTGACTATATATTCTAAAAAAAAGACGATCACCTAGCTCACTTACAAGCCATTCTACTGCGATGTCGTAAGTACGACATCTCCCTGAATCCTAAAAAGTCCATCTTTGCAGTAGAACAGGGTAAACTCTTAGGATTCATTGTGTCTAGAGAAGGAATGATTATTGACCTAGAGAGGACTCAAGTCATCGTAAAACTTCCCCCTCCTACATCTAAAAAATCCATGCAGTCTTTCTTAGGCCAGATTAACTTCATGAGGAGATTCGTCCCTAGTTTCTCCGAAATGGTCAGGCCTTTACATAATTTTATTAAGAAAGACACCCAATATCACTGGGGACCCATAGAAAATCAGGCTTTCAATGCAATAAAGAATTCCATAATAGACACTCCGTCTCTCATGAGCCCTAACTTCTCTCAAGATTTTACACTCTATACCTTTGCTTCTGACCGTTCCTATGTCGCCATCCTAACTTAGAAGAATGCCGAGAGCCACGAAGTACCCATTGCCTTTATGAGATCTGCTTTCAAAGGCACTGAACTTAACTATCCAGCGGTTGATCGACAAGCCTACGTTGTTTTCAAAGCAATCAAGCACTTTCAGTCCTATCTTTTGAAGTCAAGGACGAAATTCATTGTCCCCTACCCAGCCGTGAAGAACTTGTTAGTGCAAAAGGAACTAAGAGAGAAGAGAGCCAACTGGGTCACCTCCTTGCAAGAATATGACTTAGAAATCACCCCAGCTAAAATTTTGAGAGGCCAAGGATTATGTAAGTTAGTTGTTGATTCAACAACAGGACAACAAGAACAAAGCGATACATCAGACCTAGAACAACACAATCAAAGTTTAACCTGTTGCACGCAAAACCCTGTTAGTCCTTGGTACGATGATATTAGATTCTATCTTGAACATGGGTCAACACCTCGTCACTTAGATCCCCCTAAGAGAAGAGCGCTGAGGTTAAATTATGCCTCCTTTCATTTGATTAATGGTATCCTGTTTCATCAAAATTTTGACGGCGTACTGATGCGCTGCCTCGAAAAAGACAAAGCAAAAAAAGTCTTGCTAGAGTTGCATGCAGGAGAAGCTGGCGCTTATTTTGGTGGTGACACCACTGCTCATAAAGTTCTAAGAGCTGATTATTACTATCCTACTCTTTTTAGAGACGCCCATGCCTTGTTTCGTAAATGTATCATCTGTCAGAAAGCATTGGGGCGGTTACAAAAACCAGTCTTTCCCTTGCAACCCGTTTCAGTAGATTCTCCTTTCCAGCAATGGGGCCTTGATATCATAGGTCCAATCAACCCTCCATCCTCACAACAACACAAGTTTATTATGACAGCCATGGATTACTTTACACGATGGTCTGAAGCTACTGCGTTAAGAACTGTCAACACTAGTCAGGTAATTGCCTTTCTAAATTCGAATATTATCACTCGTTTCGGTATCCCTGACTGTTTAGTCTTTGACAACGCTTCTTACTTTTCTTCTCTTGAGATGAGCGAGTTCTCTTTGGAAAAAGGAATTAAGATGAAGTATTCTGCTAGTTACTACCCCCAGAGAAACGGATTGGCAGAATCAACAAACAAGAACTTAATTAAAATCATCAAGAGAACGGTGGTTGAAAATCACAAAAATTGGCACAATGCGCTGCTGAACGTGCTGTGGGATGATAGAGTAACACCAAAAGATGTTGTAGGTAACTCCCCCTTTTTTCTCATTTATGGCAGAGAAGCAATTCTGCCACCTCACTTTCTTCGTCCTTTGCTTCAGTTGTCACAGAAAGTTCAAGAAGAAGATTGTCCCCCTCTAGAAAACCAAATTAACACTTTGATGAAGCTAGAAGAGGTAAGAGCCCAAGATAAATGTAGGTTAGATCAACATCAAAAATTGGTTAAAAGTTTGTTCAATTCTAACTCTTCTTCTGATAGGGATTTTGAAGTAAGTGATATCATCTTGAAATGGGACAAACCGCATGAGGGAAAGGGAGAACACACAAAATTTCAAAACTTATGGCTTGGACCGTTTTTAATTGCTGAAAAGTTGGGTCCTAGTTCTTTTCGATTGCAGAATCTTGAAGGGAAGCTTGACGCCTATCTGGTGAATGGCCAAGCCTTGAAGAGATACTTTGCTTGATAACAACCCTTGTATTTTATGTACATATCTTGATTTTTGTGTGCTTTTTCATTTGCCTTGTTGTTTTGATTTCTCTTTAAATTTATCAGTTGGTGTTTTCTTTCAAATACACATACCTATACACTGAACTATGCAGACCTAAGAAAATTCCTTCGCTGAAATAACTTCTAAGAGAATTTGTATAAACATCAATGGTATTTCTAAAATTTATATTTATGTTGGTTGTTTAAAAGAAGATGGCTGATTTCGATCTCTGAGTAAAGTTCGTCATGATCATCCATTATCTTTTTATGCTGTCCCTATTCCATAAAGGAATGGCTCAGAGGATGTATCCCTTCCTTAGGAAGTTGTTTTTGTAAATAAAATATCTCTGGATCTAAATAGAGGACAGTTCTAAAAAAAATTATGATGAGGTCTAAAAAAAATATATGAAAAATCATGATTTTCAGCGTCACCCCGCTCAACTATATATCTATGAAAAACAAAATCATTAATAAGAGTTGTGCGAAGTGCTTGTAAATCCGTCGGGATACTGAACAGGTCTGCTGGCAGCAGGTAAATGCATGCATGGCGCCAAGACAACTTCATCAGGGTACTGAACAGGCCCGCTAGCAGTGAAGCAATGTCGGGTATATGAAAATTCGTAAATAAGAATCCTCTTAACATCCTTTATTCTGATCCAGAACTTCTTGGTAGGATACAGATGTCAGAGTGGGTTAACTGGAAACCCTGTCGAGGCTATGGACGCCTGCTGGCAGCAGTGGCTATGCCAACAGTATTGAATATTTTATCTTTAATATCGTGACTTGATGATCTTAAGACTGTTATCAGTTTTCATCTTTTGAAACACTGCTGAAATAGTTGGTTAATGATGATGTTTATACTATTTTCTGGTAGTTGTTTTTGAGTTGAAATTATCTTTGCTGTCCTAATCTGAATTTATTCTTTTTGGCATAGATAACTGCTTCTACCAGTGTGTCGCCATTGTTGGCAGCCAAATCACATTTTTCCATTGTCTTGTAAGCTGTCTACTCCAATGTTTTGCAAACATTGATTTTTCGTCGCAATTTTCAAATGAACGACACTTTTATTCTTTGCGCCTTTTTACACACTTATTTTCGTTTTGTTTTCACAACTATAAGCATGAAAAAATTGGTCTTTCAAAGCCGCATTAGGATCACTATGTGAACTGTCGTTATCTTTCTTGTCAGTATGCCTATTGCGTTTACATTTCGTTTATCGCTATGCAGTTTGCAAAAGCCCTTTTGATCTGTACTCATTGGACATTCTTGGGTTGATTTTGTGACTTTGTCTCGCTAAGTTTGTAATGCATTGGCATATGGATTTATGTGTTTTAATCTATTTGATCATTGGTTTCATGAAAATATGTCGATGTTATGATTAAACCCTTGATATATTTCATTTGGTATGACACCTAGTTTCAAACATATTCGCACATTGGTTAAACTATTGATATCAGTTGATACATTGGCGCATGGTTAAATATTTGATTTTGGTTTCAAATTGAATAATTGATGGTTTAAAACTTTGGCACAATGTTGATTGCGCGTTGGTTTATACACTTACCATTTGATTCATTGGTCATCCGAGTGACATGACTATTGAGTTATGTTATAATGGGTAGAATAGTTATAAGCTGGCGGTTGTACTTTGACAATAACTATTATTCATGGCAGATATAAACTCCACCACCTTCACACGATGGCATTTATGCCTATCCCTTATTCATCATTTACCTCTGTTAGCTCGGATAGCCCGGCATGCATTTTACTCCTATGTGTGCTATGACCCAAACCCTGAACTTACCGTGTGCTCGACTCCATGGTACCAGTCGTGCGAATCGAGCCAAATGACAACCAAGCCTTGTTAATGTTTGACAATGCCCGGAAAGACTTGGAGGCTAATGGTTGGCTCACCTTCGTGCAGAGATTTGAGGTTTTTAACTTATTTGTGGCACAATAGTTTGCTATGACTTTCGATGGCTATAGAGCCAAGGTGGGTGACATCTAGTTGGAAATCGATGAGGGATTTATCAGTTCTGCTATAGGGTTACCTGCCACGAGTCAGCGTTGGTTCAAAAATTAGAAAGTGGAAGAGGTTCCATGGCCGCTGTTGTTTCTCTTGCGCAAAGTCACCTCTTGTGACAGAGGTATGCTCATATCTATGCTCAAACCACGATGGCACGACCTTTTGATAGTAGTCAAACAGTTCGTGACCTGTGAAGGTCGATACAAAATCATTTTTCTCTATCACCTATGGTTTCTAATGAGATTTATAGGGTATCCGTTGAACATGCCTTTCTATTTTCAGCGCAGCTTATATAAAATGTCGAAAAGGTTTAAAAAGGAGAAGGCTGACAATAGCCTGTTCCACCATGGGCTTATTAAACTTATCATTGTTTATCACCTGAGTTTACATGGTGATAGCTGGAGAGATTTCGTCGCTCAAAATGGTTTCGATGACACGGACCCTATACAGGTTGATAAGCCTGTGGTAAATGAAACCAAGGCCAGGCCACCCGTGCCCTTCCATGTCCTATTGCCTGCTCCTAAGCCTTCGGTCGACCCTCCTATTGACTTACCAGACGTTGGAACTGAGAAGGTCGAGGCTATTAAAAAACCTGTAAGCAAAAATACCAAGGCAAACCCTACTGGTAATGCCAAGGGTAAAAAGAACGGTCGGCTTATTTCAAGGATGGCTAGAAACAAACCTAAACCCTCTGCTGAGTCAAAGCCTATAATCCTTAGTGAGGATTCAGATTCTGACGTAGAACGTTTCCTAGCCAGTGAGTACCCTTACTCACAGGGTTTATGCCCTGAACCACCTTATGATTTCATGAAAAATCTTCCTCCCTGCCTAAGGAACGATCCCAACTACCCTGGTATCAAACAGCCTAACGAAACCCTCAGCAATACATCCAAACCCTCGCCTGCTCTTTAAAAACCCACACAGTCATCATGTGACCAATGTGAGTTATGGTTGGAACGATAGTACATTGACATTCCCCTACTTCAATAAAAAAATCAATCGCTGGAAAGTCAAGTTGCAGTATTGACCAGCCAAAGAGACCATCTCCAAGCAACTGATAAAAAGCAGAAGACAACTGGCTCCATCCTTTTCAAGAATGTTGAATTGGGCACAGCCGTTATCAACTCCAAATTGTCGTGATCTAGCCATACAGGTATGAATTTTTGATATCATTTTAGTTTTGTGAATGATCAAGGTTAATATAATGATTTGAATTCTGTTTTCAAATAGCTCTGTCTCTCATTCAAATGCCTCTGTCATTCGGTGTTCATCCTGTACATTGTTTTGCTTTGCTAAAAATAAATGGAGTTTCGTTTTGATACATGATTTGATCATTCCTAGTTTAGTCACCGGTAGATTTTTATCAGGATTTGAATGGTTTTCGATTGGATTTGATTTGATTGAGTTAGGTTTGCTTTCAATGAGAAGTTCTTCATGCTCCATTTAGAATACGATTACGTTTGGATTTGATTTCGTTATGATTCATATGTTGTGATTGGAAAACGATTTCAATGAGTTTGGTGGTTACGATCTTGTAATATGATTGTCAAGTAATCTTCTAAGAACAAGAATACAACTCTGTTCGGTTTCAATTTGGAAGGAACTGCATTGTTTTGTATGAAAACAATGCTCTCAGTTAAGCCTGTGCAAATGCGCCCGAATCGTGAAATGGTTTTGATTCGTAATGATTATGTTAAAACCTTTTCTGTTCGATTCGCTTTTATTCTGATTGGATTATCCCATATCTTGAGTTGGCAAGATTGTTTTATGAGCTGGATTCGTGTTTTAATTGCTGCTCTGTTTGATTTGTAAAAACAAATTGATCAACATTCATTATTTTTGCCAAATCCGATTATAATTCATTGTCAAATGAACTATTTTGATCAAAGTCAATCAATCTTGTTTGTCCAATTTGCAATAACAAATTACGAATTTTGTTACCAGTCAATCGTTCCTGTTATGATTTTATTTGAATTGATTTCCGCGCTAGTTTGAATTGATCTATTCGTGGCATGAATCGTTTGTTGTGTCAACACAGTTATAATGATTTGAAAATGATATTGTTGAATTAATATCTCATGTTGATAAGGCAGCGTAAAAATTGCTTGCGATTTGTTTTGATTATGTTGAATTCGATTTGATATGAAATGATTGCATTGTTGTTCCATATAATTTTGTCACCCGACTTTGTGGTAACAAACAAAACAGAGTATGCCTATCTTTGTAGTCATTTAATTGATTTTGATCATGTTTGATTTCGAATGATATAACACCTTCAAATTGAATGATTCCTTTTCAAACAACTAGTGGATGTTAATTGAATTTGATTTAAAAAAAAAAAGATTTTTAATCGATTTTGATGCTGATTCTATGTCTTATTTAGACCAGCTATAGAATCGCAAGATTCTGTAGCTTGTCTATAGGATTAGATTTTTATCATTTTGTTAATAAAGAATCCTTCTAACTTGTTCATTTTTGGCCCTTTTTCAGGTAAATTCGAATTGAATGGGACATGTTGGACAGACTAGGGGAATATTTGTGTATTTTAGTTTTACTTTAGATTCCTAGTTTAGTTAAACTTGGGATATCTTCCCAGATTTTATGTAAACAGTTTGATAACTTCCACAGGGAGGTTTTACCCTGTGGAAAAACTTATAAAGACTTATTATTTTTGTAATAAGGATCATCCTCACTTGTGGGAGAACCAGGATTATGGATTTCTAATACAAATTGAGATAGAAGTTGATGTTCTGCTACAACTTTCGCTTTCATAATATCAATCTTTTGTTTCATGTTTATGCATATCAATTTGCATTTGATTAGTGACTACTTTAGCTATCATGGTCTTTTGCAGAATGATATGATTGAATTAATGTGATCCATTCCTGATTTCTTTTATTAATTTAAAGAATACAACAATTACTTAGTTCAGCTAATGAATGACAGATTTCTCTTCTTCATCAATTGAACTATTATGTATAGATATTTGCACACAGGTTTATCTAACTGTGAAGATTTATAAATTATAAGATTGTTGTTATTTTTATGTCTTGTTTGTCCTCTAATCAAACTTGTAGAGAATTGCAGCGTATCATTTACGAGAAGCTCCTGGATAATTCAGTGTGGGTTTCCTCCCTCTGATCAACTAAGACAATCATCATACATAGGACAAATCTAGAGCATTCCTCCAGGTCAGTTTGTAATTTATCTTCATTAATTTGTTAGTATAATATTAGTATTTTAGTTAGATATATTTGTATCTTAGATTAGTGATTTAGTTTAGTTAGTTTTTTTTTATTTATTAAAATCATAAAATCATAAAATCAACAAAACATATCTTTCTCTGTCTTAGGGCAAAATATAAATGAGTTTTTTCAGGTTTTATTTAAATCTATAAATTGTCGATATTATACATTTTGTGAATAAGTTATATTTCAGTTAGTAGTTATATAGTTTATTAGTTAGAGTTAGTATAGCAGTAGTTAGTAGATTGTATATATAGAATAGTTTGATTAGTTTAGTTTGTTTAATAGTTAGTTTTAGTTAGATTAGTTTATTAGTTTGTTTTATTTTGTTTTTAGTTAGTTTAGTTAGTTTAGAATAGTTTTTCTTTTTGTTTTCTTAGGACCTTAGATCGGTTAACGGAGCCGCTAAATCTGTCAGGGTGGTTCATCCCAAACGGCTTGGGTAATTAGACAACCTCGGACTGGTTCCACTCTCTCAGTTGACGGACGGTCAATTTCGCCCGTCAACAATATCTTAGGGTCAAATCTCATAGGAAGAGATCTTAGTTTATTTTGAACAATTACAGATTCTTTGATTTCTTCTTCCAATCCTATCGTTTCATTTATTGTTTCATCAAATCGTAAAAAGTAAGCTGCAATATTCTCATCTTCCTTCATCTTAAGTTGTTCGAACTAATCTATGTAAGTTTGAAGCTTTGTTGCTTTGACTTTTGAAGCTCCTTCATAAATATTTTGAAGATTGTACCAAATCTCTTTAGTGGATTTAAAATGTGCAACTTTAGTGAATACCATTTCACTAAGACCATTCATAAGTGCATTTTTGGCTTTGGAATTATTTTGACCGAGTTTCACTGCTTTGTAATTTGTTGGCGGAACTGCTGGTGCTGTGTATGCATCTACAATTGATTGCCAAATTTCAAATCCCTCTGCATGTATATATGTTTTCATCCTTATGTCTCAAAATGCATACTTATGTCCATTGAACCGTGGTGTTCCATTTTTATACAAGTTGTTTCTGTCCATGTTCTACCTTTCAGTGGTTAAACTGATTTCTAAAGGAACCTTCTCTAATACCAATTGTTGGATTACTGAGAGTGGGGGTAAATCAGTAATAGAGAAATTTAATCCTTTTTAACCATATAATACAAGTGTTATATCAATGTAGAATTATCATCCAATAACTGCAGAGTAAATAAGCAATGAACAAATGAAAATTCATACACATACACTATACAACAGTGTTTTATGTGTAAACCCAAAGAGGTAGAAAACCACAGAATGCTTTTTCTTATATTTCTTGAAGAATTACATCCATTGGAAGCATCGACTTCCTTTGTTTTCTAACTGCAACTGGGAGGAGGCTCCAACCCCCTTTTTTATCATGCTACAACTTGAGGGAAGCTCCAACTCCCCTATTCTTTGGCTACAAACAGAAGGAGGTTACAACCCCCTATGTTCTCCAGCTACAACCGAAAGGTGGCTACAACCACATGTCCTTGCCCCGTCCAACTGCCCTGAAGTAGAAGTAGAATTATGGAACGACTATCACACTGTCACTATGAGATATACCATTATAAACCTGTACCAATAAACCTAAACCACGCATCAACCATGCATCAACCTGTACCTCAACCTGTACCATAAACAAGTGCATCAATCATGCACCAACCTGTACCAAACAACCTGTAATCAACTTGTACCATAAACAAGTGCATCCAACCATGTACCAATTATGTACCAATCATGTGTCAACTACTCATCAATGTGTACAAACATAATCAACTATACACCGCTTGTATGTGTCAATTCATCAACTACTTGTCTCAACCATGTACCCAACATGTACCTCAACCAAAATCCCTCATCAATTTCATCATCCAAATATGATTTGTAGCTTTGTAATAAACATGGTTTATATGATCACATACCTGCAAACCTTCCTTAACTTTCACAACAAGAGACTAGCATTTTCATCAAACTTTTCCTTAGTCTCACATGACTAGTTTGGGATTAGTCAACAACCCTAACTTGAAATAATCATAACTATGTACCTGTAATGAATAAAGATCTGAAAATAGTACACAATGTTCTTTAGTTTGTTTTTTTCAATTCCTCTAGGTGTCACTACTTGGAACCTCTCAGAAAAGGAGTTATAGAAAAAATGACACACCTTGTTGAATTCTGGCTTATTCTAGAGAGAGACCTTGTAGAGCGTGCCCCGCATGGAATATTTGTTGAATCGATCTAAAAATGTTTCAAAGAATAATATGGAATGTACTCTAACCAAATTTTTTTGTCTTACTAAAGTTGTACCTATTATGAAGAAGTTATGATGTTTTTACCAGAAACACATGTTTTAGACTAGTTTCAGGACTAGCCACAAACACTATTTTCCAAGGAGTGTAACTCCAAAAATACAATGACCCACAAGCTTAGATTTTTACCACAGATAATTAGATATGTTTCCTCAATGGCCTAGCAATTTCACAGTCTGAATCATTCTATAAAAACATTTATTGTGAAAATGATGAGATGACCTGTAAATAACATACCTTAGAAATCATCATCAAGAGAATTTATCCTTCCTTGAATTTCGGCCTTCTTTTCTTCATATTCCCTATGAAATTCGTTTTAGATGTCCTTTGGTTACCTCAATCACCTATATATATTCAATATTATCAAGTTTTATATAAAATTAGAGAGCCTTGCCTCTTATTTATACTCTCCAAGTAGCTTCCTTAGATGCATCTTCTAGGTCACTTTGCCCACTT
>JZKD02S2127623.1:124065-138728 GCA_000966675.3 Picea glauca
TTAAATTTATTATTTAAATAATTTATTTTGTATTCAATTTGAATTATAGTACACTAATCACTTCACTTTATTATTTACCTTCTAAAATCTCTTAAACCACTTTGACTACTTTGACCGTTTGGGGCTTCTAGATGACATATGAGGGCCCTCCAACCTCATAAGGCCATAAATCTCAAACCGTGAGGAGGTATGTGACATTAGAAATACCAAAATAAATGACATGACATGTAATATCCATATAGAATAGTCCTATCTGAAAATATATCAAAACGCATACCATTATCCATCAAACAAACTTGGGTCCATTACCCAAACCTGGGTTCTCCAACTTCTCATGGCCATAACTCTCTAACCGTGAGGAGTTATGTGACATTCCACATACCACCAGAAATGGAATGACATGTACTATCCATATATAATAGTATCACCTTCAAATATATTAAAACTCATACCATTATACATGAAACAACCTTGGTTCCATTACCCAAACCTTTATGCTACCAGAATTTGCTATCAAAATTTCTTCAAGGGTTGACATCAATGACAACCAATCTTAATCAACACTAAAAATAGGTACCACATCCATTGGCCCTTATTCTAAGAATATATTGGTTCTAATGGCCTGAAAAGTTGCATCCAGTAATGGATATTGATGTTCAAATGTAAATTTTACCCTAAACCTTTGAAGTAGTTGGTCCCAATTCATTTTTTCTCTACGCATTTCTAGTTCTAGGTACCAATTCTTAGAAATTCTATCCAATGTATGTATAAACATGTGCATCCATTCCTTATTCGGTATTGATCTACATATGTTTCTGCACTACTCAAAATTATTTTTTATATCACCCATCCCCGTATACTTCTATGCAATATACTCCACCTCAGTATCGAATCTAATTTGCATCAATCTTCTACACTACTACCTATATTCTATTACTTCTTTGTGTGCATCCCACCATCTAGCTGGAGTAGTATTCAAGATCGCCAAAAATATTTTTTGTTCAGGAATCTACAACTCAAATGCTTGTAAGAAATATTCTATGTTAGTCAAGCCATCATACATGGGCAGGTCGCAAATCTTTGTTCTAATCCAGTACAATGATTGATTAATGCGAGCACATCGTCTGGTTGATACTTCGTGCATCCTCTGCTTCCAATGTTCCAGACCGTCCTCTAAGTTCGACGCACATGAGTTGATTCTTCTCCACTTAGTGTATCATATGCAGTGGGGTTAACATAGTCTTTCATTCACACAGTCATATTATATAAGTTGTCAATTTCGTTCCCTTTTATAGGTTCAATGTACCTATTTCCTTATTTCGTGTAACATCCCCGACAACCCAGGCCAGATCATGCTACTCTAGAAATCACTCTCATTCTCTGCTCAACATACTGTAACATACCCAACATCCATTTGAGCTATGCCACATAAATTTTTCGAAATGCTTGCAACTAAAATATATACACACAGAACTATTGCAAAACTTTATATATAAAACATAAACAAACAAATACATTTTGTAAATGCACAGATTCATATAGTAATGACAATAAACATATACATCCAAAATAGACATGAAATGCCCATAAATATAACCCATAAATAATAATGTAGTTGTTGGCCCTTGACCAAGTTTTGGGAGATTCTTGGTCATTTTGACCTATTTTGGGACTTCGATAGCCTGTTGAAGGAGGAGCGGAAGACGAAGCAGATATCATGGGATCTCGACCCATTTTTGGGTCCCTTTTAGGTTTTTGGGATTATGTAATGGGATTGGGATGTCGTCCCATGGGTTTACCCATGTTTAGGCCTATTTTGTAAAATTTAAATAGGTGTTTTGGCTAGATAGAAGTGTGGTGCATCTATGTGATGTGAATGTATGTTAAGTGAAAGTAGAGTCTGTAAGTTCTTTGTGCATGACTGTAAGAGACTTGTAGAGGTAAGTGCAGGTCCTTGTAGCAAATTGTGGAAGGCTTAGTGTTTTAACGCAAGGAAGAAGGATCTAGTGAGCTACGCAGATCTTCTTTCCTGTACGGAGTAAGTGTTTTGAGGCTTTGTTCTTGTAACCGATTGACTAAAGACAATAAAGAAGAAGTGTTCGTGGACATAGCCCTAGGCTAGGGGTGAACCACGTAAAGACTATGTTGTTATGCTTTGTGTTTTGTCTTTTTGTGCTCACATGTTATTTGCTAAGTGCTTTGATGTATTTAGATAGATCTCCTTATGGTCTGTGCTTATTATATGTGAGAATGTTAGATCTGATCTATTTACCTATGCTAAGTGCTTAAATACATTATATTAGTGTGAATGATGCGAAGCTCTGTTTTATCAACGAAGTGTATATTGATTTCATATTGAGGAATTGGCAGTGCTAAGTGCTTTATTAAGTATTATAATCACAGATCCATGTCCCAACTAAGGTTTCAAACACCTGAGTCTTGCAATCACCCCTACCTCTACCTCGGGTGAGACTTCATTTTCTTTGCAGGTGTTACCGAAAGGGCCGATAGTTAGGGTTTTGTTGGTGCATTTTTGTAGCGTTGAACCCTGGGCCTGCCCCTGTGCCAACAACAACATATAAATTAACACACAATTGACACTTATCTTGGTAAGAATTTCACCAACTGCGTTCAGACCTTCCACGAACCTCCCAGCCTTATACCACACTGTGTTGCATTACTGAGAAGAGGGGTGAATTAGTAATAGATAAAACTAATCCTTTTTGACCATATAATGCAAGTGTTATATCAATGTAGCATTATCATCCAATATTTGTAGAGTAAATAAACAATGAACAAATGAACAATCATACACATACACAATACACCAGTATTTTTACATGGAAACCCAAAGCGGGAGAAAACCATGAAATGAATTTTCTTATATGTCTTGAAGAATTACATTCATTGGAAGCACCAACTTCCTTTGTTTTCCAGTTGCAACTAGAAGGAGGCTCCAATCCCCTAGTTTCTCAGGCTACAACATGAGGGAATCTCTAACTCCCCAATTCTATGGCTACAACCAGAAGGAGGATACAACCCCCTATGATCTTCGACTACAACCAGAAGGTGGCTACAACCACCTATCCTTGCCCCATCCAACCTCCCTGGCATATAAGTAGAATTATGGAACCATTGTCACACTATCACTGTGAGATATAGTGTTGTAAACATGTACCTATCAACCTACACCAAACAACCTATACCAATAACCTGAACCATGCATCAACCATGCATTAACCTGTACCTCAACCTGTTATCAACCTGTACCATAAACAAGTTAATCAACCATGCAACAACCTGTACCATGAACAAGTGCATTAACCATGCACCAAACCTGTACAAATAACATGTCACAATAACCTGTCCAAACAACCTATCACAACAACCCATCTCATCAATATTATCAACAAAATCAGATCTACTCACCAAGATCAATGACCAAGACAACTCTCAAATATGTGCATCAACCAAGCATAACACAACAACTCATAATAATCACTAATATCAATATGTTCTTCTAATAATATACCAATACAAGTTTGATACATCATCCATAAACCATGTGTCAAAAATACTACTAACAAGTGACTCCAACCATGTACCAAGTGTTATCACATGTTTCTGCAGGGGGGGATATTTTTCCCTTGGTTTTGGCATCTAGGTGAAAAAAGGCGAAGAAAGGGGCTAAAAAACCACTAAATGGCGCTTATCCTAGGTTCGTTGGGGTCGATGTGACCATTTGGCATGCTGAGATAAGAGGTGCGTAAATCTGGGCGGCTGAGATCTGAGCACTCCAGATCGACGGTCATTTATCATATCACCCCAACATGAGCAGATGATAAAAATTGTAGGGCAGGTCGGATTTTAAACCATGGTTTTGTGGAGACACTATGTTTCGGCCAAAGACACACATCAGGCCCAAAAGCGGTGAAGAGTCAAACCATTTTTTGGAACCTCGATATGTGCATGTGCGTATAAGGCCCTATCCCAGGTCGAAAAGTGGTCGCTCTGTCCTGCCGACATCTGTTCTCCACTCCATATCTCTCCTTTGTCCATCACAGCCCTCACTCCTCTATAACTTTCACTCCCTCACACATGTCCTCCACTCATTGTCCCACCTATCACATCTCCTGTTCTCACCTACCACCACCTCACTCCACATCTCCTCCATCCCATTACACCTTATCTCCTGCCTGTGTGACTCCCACACTATCCTCAGTTTCTTCTTCCCATCCACGTTGTCCACTTGGCCATTTCCATGTCTATTGTCAGGCCTCCTCATGAGAATTCAACTTAGATCCATATGGCATAATGTAGAGGCCACCGGATTCCACAGGTGCACTGTCGACTCAGGCCTTCTCGATCCTGATGAAGATGTTATTGAAGTTAGTTGGTGGTGGTTGAACATTGTTTCCACCATAAATGGAAATCCCAAGAAAGGATTATCAGCAAGTTGCCTCAGCTGTAGAACCTCCCTAAAACATGATTGCATATGATAAGAGCTTGCTTATGATAGGATATTGCATGAACAGTTTTCCAAGAAGCATGGAGACATAATTCTTTCAATGCAGAGAATCAAGCACACTTCTATAGTTTTGCTCTGAGTATATGGGAGTCTTCCTCATTTTTGGTGAGGGGGGGATGGTGGAGAAAGGCTTCTGATTTGTAAAGTTTTAATGAAGCCTCTGGTTCTCTGGTTATGTATATGTATTTGAGACTTCGTGTTTAATGAAAGTCAGTTTCCCTCCATATCTCTTTAAAATATGTGTTAAGACACTAGGGCATGGATGATTCAGTCGAGGGCAGTTATGTTCGTGTGATGTAGGATCGATCACAGTAGCATCACAACTAGTTTTAATCAGTTTCTTGTGATTTTTTCCCCCCTAAGGCTGAATGACTCACGCATGGATGATCCGATTGGGTTGTTATTATTGAATTGTGATGTATGTTTGATTTCAGTTCAATAATAAATTCATTCAGTTCCTTTAAACCCTGTGTTATCACCGGAAGTTACTCTTGGATTGAAGCAGGAGGAAGACTGATACCCATCAGTTTGTATGTCACAGGTTAGTTATAAAAAGGTTGATTGAAGAGAGTAAACTCATAATAATATCAATTTAACTCAGATAACTGGGTTGGAACTACAGAGACATGTGAGGTCTTGATCTAACTTAGGCCAGTAAGTTTGTATAGTGGTGAGTAGATGGAGAAAAACGAAAAGGGTAGGAAGGTCTGCTCTGGACATTAGGTCTTCCAACAACCTTTGTAGGAAAAGTCTCAGATACAATATCCTCTTGGTCTGAGAACTTTGAGAGACTGAAAACATTGTAACAACAAAGATAGTATAACCTACACTACAATATAGCTACAACACTCGACTGGATCATCCATGCCCTAGTTTTTAGAGTCAGAAGAAAAGAAATGAAAGAAGAAGCTGACTACCATTAAACAAGAAATCTCAAGTAACAATGCATAACCAGAGAACCAAAGGCCTCACTAAAGTTTTTATAATTGGGATCTTATCTCTACCATCGATGCTTACAAAAATATAAAAAATGAGTATATATACTTAGATAAATTCGCTCCCTTGACAACAGGAGAGTCGTTGAGCTGCTTCATTTAAGGCTTTACGTGTGCATGGTCTTCTTGCAGACTGTGCACGCAACTTCTTGTCTGACACTGGTTCAGACAAAATGGCCTTCGCAGGGAACCTATCCATCAGGGGTACCATGGGATGACTACTCTAGACCTTTCCCCATGCCTTCCATTTATGGATTGAGCTAAATTTTCAACCACCTACTCAATCTTCAATAACTACTTATCCCATGGAGGGTGGCTGAGACTAAATACATAGGGGAAGACCACGTACCTCTCCCAAGGCTTGGAGGATAGCCTCCTTTTCTTCGGGATCCATTCTCAATATAGCCCAGGGCCATGAGCCTGTGCCTATCTTCAAATGAATTTTGATGCTTTTTCTTTCAGGGGTTTTCACCTCCCCTGACTTTGATATAGTGATGCTCAAAATCACAAAATGAAGACTGAGATCAACAGTCGTCTTTGCTTCAAGATGGAAAGTCATGATATATTTTCCATTGAACAACCCTGGCGCTCACCTACTTTGGCCCAACTTCATACAACCTTGAGGCCATGACCGTTCCCAATGCTAAAGGTGCTTCATGAATTTCGTGTATCACGAACGATGGGAAGGATCCGCCCCCATGTTCCCTAGACTCTTGGTAGCCTGAAAGATAAAACATTAGATCTAACGGCTCAGGCCTTTCCTCGCTCAATGGTTTTGATTGTGTCAGGACCTCTTTTATCGGAGATTCCTGATGCACCTCTTCCCCATTGTCCCGGTAGCTGAAATGATAAAACAATCAATTGATTGGTGCCTGTCCCCACGGGCTTAGATGGCCCAGATTAATTCTTGATTGACGTTTGATCTTAGGCCTCTGTCCTGACATTAAAACTTGAGCAACTTCACATTCCCTAATTTCCTGAAGACCGCTAATCTGCACCATTAATGGATCCTCGTCGTTGAAAAGCGATCTTTTCCCACTCGCTGCTTTGTGTCGTTGTTGGTGTTGCAGACTGTGGAAATGGGGATTTGGCTGGCCAGATTTAGGCTGGGGAAGACAAGGTTTCAGTGGGGGAGGGGAAGAGAACATCCTTTGGAAGAGACTAAAGGAATCCAGGGTCGATCTCTCTAGCATACAGACAGGGAAAATTGGTCAATCAACAAGGATGACTGAGAATGGAAGAGAAAGACATGCCAGGATGGGGAGGAAAATCACGATTGGGTCGATAGAAGGGGAGAAGACGAGAAAAATTATAGACACAGGAAGGAAATACATACCCCCAAGGATTTGATAGGAATATGTGATAACATTAGGCTCCATGGGGGAGGGAATGCTCCCTGCAAGATGCCAAGAACTCCTCTGTAGTTTTAGTGCCTTAGCATTGGGTTGTGGAGTTTGTATTAAAAACGAAAAACAAACATGAAAACAATATTTACAAACACAGGGGGAGCCACTCATGGCTCAAATAAAACACTTCTTCAAGAAATGCCCATTCACAGGGACATTAAAAACTTCCTTTCCCTCCAAATATTGTAACCTATAAGTATTATTTAAAAACACTTCAGATATTTTGAAGGGCTCGACCCATAAGGCTTCAAATTTTTTGTGCTTGCCTCTATCCTTCCTGGGTGCATCGCATTTTAGCACTAGATCTCCCAGCTGGAGATCTTATTTTCTTTCCTTTTTGTCAAAGTCTTGCTTGATATTTTGTTGAAGGTCATGAGCTCTGTCCATCCCCTACTCTCTATTCTGATGGACCTCTACCAGATGATGAATCCTTATGATCATATCATTAGGATCTCCTTGATAATCCTGAAAGAAGTTTGCTACAAGTAAAGCCTGCTGAGAAAGGAAAACAACTTCTGTCCCATAAACAAGTTGGAAAGGGGTGGTGCCTATGGATCTTTTTGTTGTCACTCAATCATCCCACAGAGCGAATTTTAGCTTTGAATCCCATGCCTTCTTATTGTCTTTCAATAGTATTTTAATGAGCTTGATCAAGCTTTTGTTAGAGGACTCTGCGAGTCCATTTCCTTGGGGATAATAGGGAGTGGAGTGAATTAATGAAATCCCAAATTTCTCACAGAACTTGATCAATGGCTTAAACTTGAAGGATGGAGCATTATCAATGATGATTATGCTAGGACAGTAAAAAATTTCCATAATATCTTCAAAAAAGCCAATGATCACTTTGTGTGAAGCACTCCTGGTGGGGATAAATTCTATCCACTTGGTGAAATAATTTGTTGCAGTTAATATCCATCTATGTTAACCACTTGAAGTAGGATGAATCTCCCCAATGAAGTCCAACCCCCATTGTTGAAAGGGTGTTGAAGCTACTATAGGCTTTAGTGGCAGAGATTTGAGCTGATGCTTTCCTGCGAATCTTTGACATTTGATACATGATCTGATCTTTCTACAGACATCAATGAACAAAGTGGGCCAGTAGTATCCAACCCTGAGAATTTTTTAGGTTTTGTTATTCCAAAAATGGTTTCCCCCACATAAGCTATCATGGAACTAAAATATAATCCTTTTGGCCTCTTATGGGTCTAGACATCTTAGAAGCACTCCAAGAGGGTCTTTCCAATACAAGACATGGTCGATAAGACAATATCTGATTGCCTTGAGCCTCAAATGTCTTGCCTTGCTTCTTCCCATACCATCAGGGGGCCTTAATGCCTGCATGAAATGTATAATATCTTTATACTAGACACATTCTACTAATGGAGGGATGTCTTGAGAACTGCGATCAGAAAATTCAGCCTGCTGATTTTTTGAGAAAATGATGGTGAAGCTAACCCCCAAATCCTTACAATTAGACTCAACCAACAGCTTGGCTAAACCCTGACCTTTAACTAATTTGGTGGGATTTATCTCAATATCAAACTCAAGAATTTTGGTGACCCACTTACTTCTTCTCCTGTCTATGTCAGGTTGAATGAGAATGTCCTTCACAGAGGCCAAAGGAACATATGCAATGATTTTTGAATGCAAAACATAGACTATGAAAGCTTTAAGAGATTTCACCAGGGCACAGGATTTCTTCTCCATGATGTCATACCTAACCTTTGCATCTCTTAATGCCCTTCTAAAAAATTAAATAGGCTACTCCAACCCCTCTGCATTCTTCTGTAGTAAAACAACTGCCACTGTGTCAAATGAAGTGAAGGAAAAAATCAAAAAATGTTTTGAGTAATCAGGAATGATAAGCGCAGGCACTTCAGTTAGTGCTTTCTTGATCTATTCAAAAGAATTTCCAGACTCGAAAACCTATTTTACCTCATTTCCCTTCCTGAACATGGTTGTTATGGGCTTAACCATTTCAGCCAAATTGGAAACAAACCTCCTCAGAAAGTTAATCTTGCCCAGAAAATACTGGACTTATTTCCTGGACCTTGGGATTGATAAAGCCTTGATCGCTTCCACTCTATTGGGGTCAACTCTGACCCCCTCTGCTGATACTATGTTCCCTAGCAACTTTCCCTCCTTCATGGCAAACAAAGATTTCTTGGGATTTAAGGAGAGACCAAATCTTTTGCATTTTAAGAAGACTTTCCTTAGATGATAGAGATGCTCTTTATTGGATTTGGAGAAGACTTTGATGTCATCTGTTATAACCCTATAATTCATAGGATCATCTATTGACTGGAAATTTTTCACTCTGGGTGTATAGGTTGGCAAATAATATTTCATCTCTGAAAATTATTTTCAAGGGAAGCAATGCACAAAATCCGCATAATGCACTTATCCTAAGTTCTGGAGAAAATATGACTTTGCGCTCATAGAGTAAAGACAGTGCATAAATGAATGGTTTAGAGGTTGGCGCTGAGATCTACAGCCCACAAGTTTTTCCGGACCCCCTCGACCGTTCTACCTTTAACAGAAGGGGGGGCATCCAGAATCGGGTATAAAGAAGGCGCGCATCTGAACGACTGAGAGGTTGGTGCATAGATCTACGGCTGAGATTGAATTCCGGACCCCCCCCCCCCCCCCCGCCTGTTTTTCCTTTAACGGTGGGGGGGGGTCTGGAATGGGGCGATTTTTTCTGGTGGGCCCTATCCCAATGTGGCATTCATCCATTGCTTCAAGCCGCCTCTGCTCCAGGTTACATCCTTCATTTGCACTGCACCTGTCAGTTTCCTCACCCTTCATTCCTTCACCCCTTCGCCAATCTTACCCCTCCATGAATAAATAGACTTAGGATATAAAACATTAAGTTAATAGTCATGATTAAACCTGTTAATAATAATAAATTAATTATTAATTAATTAACAATTGAATTAGCATGTTAATGATTAATCAATTGTTAATTAATTAAGTTAGTATTAATAACTAAGTTAGTAATTAGGATTAATTAAAAATTAAATAAAACTAATTAATAAAAAATATATAATATATATAAAAAACATTTAAATAAAAAATAAAAATAAAATATAATAAATATATATTAAAACATTAAATAATATAAAAACAAATTATATAAAACATAATATAAAAACCAAAACATATAAAACAAAAAACAAAATTTAAAAACATAAAACGAAACATATAACAAAACATAAAATAATATTAAAAAACAAAAAAACAAAAAACATAAAAAATACACTAACCTAAGTCTACCCACCCTCTACCTCCACGCACATTTTCATACATCCACGTCCCATCCATTTCACATTTAATAAAACAAACGGTCCATAAAAATTCTGGACCCCCCCCTCACCCTCTGAACTTTAACGAGAGGGGGGTCCGGAATGGTAGTTTATCAAAACCACCCCCCATACATGTGTCATCCCCTGATTCCAGAGGACCCCCCCCCCCCTAAAACCGCTTACCACCTTAGGGGGGGTCCGGAATACCACCCAGCATGAAAAAAATCGCTTTTTTCATTTTTCTACCTTTTTCTCTTGTTCAGCATGTCTTCGTCCGAGTCCAATTATGGGAAAATTAAGATGTATTTTAAAAATCCGAGAGAGGTTTTTTCTCATCACGGGCTGACGAACAAAAACCTCTCTCAGTTTTTTCAATGGAGATACGAGTAGGGATAATTGAATCCATCTTCGAGACCATTTTTTTCCAGATTTCTTCTTTTCTGTTATAGTCCTGATTTTGCAGGAGCAGTTACGGCCAGCTGGGGACGATTTTGGAGAAACTGAAGGAGGTTTTTGTCCATAACATTCCCATATAAAATAACCTCCTTCATTTGTTTCTCAGGTGTCTTCATTGAAGAGAAACACATGTCTATTCGGACCCCTTTTTTGTAGAAAACCGGTCTGTCTTTCATGGCGGACAGTTCCAGAATTTGTGGGTTTTGTGGCTATTTTTGGCCGAGGCGGTTAAAAATGACTCTCTAAACTTGTTGAGGATATCCACTATTTATTCAGAGATAATTTTTAATGCAAAGTTTGATCAGTTAGGGAACCATGATTAAGTTTTTATAAAACAACTCACAAAGCCAACTGTAGTTTTTCATCAATTCAAATAATACAGTCGCAGCAGTTACAAGACTCTTGTCTCAAATTCATTGGTGAAGTTTTTTCTCATTGTGATTTTGTTTTCCTTTGTTATCATATATGTTTGTCTTCTCCATTGCTTCAAAGAAATTTAAGATCAGGATTTGTGTAAAAACACCATGTTCCTAGTTTGAAAGCAATGTCAATGTTTTCCACTAAAAGTTAAATGCATAATTCTTTACTGCTCTGTCTTTAACTTAACCTCTTAACAATTTTCCCCCTCTACCATACCCCAAGCTTATGAAGAATCCAGTGATTTACCTACCTTTCCCTGTAAAGCTGTATGTAGGATTTGTTTTTTTTTATTAAATCTCAGATTGTGACTCCATTGCCCATGGTTCCTTTTCTCTGCTCCTACCAATTAAAAAATCCAAACTCTTAACCCATTAACTAGCCTAGTATTCTCTTCAAACAAGGTTATATCAGACAGAGAGATCCCTCTCTGAGTATTGGAGGGATATATCCAAGACTCGAAGTGGTTTTGATGTTGCCTCTGTGACTGCCTTTTCAACCTTGGGCAAATTACAGAGCGCTAACAGAATGGCGACCATACTGGGGAACTTTCCCCAGTAGTACACTTCAAAGGCTCCAAATCTGATCACTAATTGTGGACAGTGACCAGACACCAGAAAGTTTGAGATCATTCACCTGGCGACTCCAAATCATCTCTAGACAGTGCCAACTCAAAGACTCCATTAGAGGAAGAACCTAAAGCATGGCCAAGCAGCCTAGAAAGACCAAGTAATCAAGCTCAAATTGCATTCAAGACATCTTTGGTTTTATCTACAATCATGTCTTGTCTTTTTCTAAGCTTGATCAAAAGTATATTTCTGAAGATTACTTTGACCATCTGTTAAATGATGAGTCTCAAGAAATTATATCCCCAATTGTAGATTATGTGCATACTCATGCACCTGTGCACATCCCAGATGCACCTGTAGAAACCCTAGTGAGACATAAGCCTCCTGCTTTATCTCCTACTCTTGCTAGACCTCTGGATGGTTGTGAGCCTCTCGCTTCATCTCATGTGCTTTCAAAATTCCCAGACCGATACAAGCCTCTAGATTTGCCTCCGATTCTCCATGACCTCCCTGTCAATTACATCAATAATCTGCCTAGGTTTGATGGAGAGAATGCCAATATTACTGCTGAAAATCATATCCAAAGTCTTGAGGATTTTCTTGACCTCTTTGAGGTAGAAGATGATGATGGCTGCATCAGAATGTTTGCCATGTCTTTGGGAGGTAAAGTTAAATATTGGTTTAGAAATCTGCTAGCTGCAAGCATAAGAAATTTTAATCAATTTATGCAAGTTTTCCTAGATAGATGGTTGGTCATGAGAAATGTTTTCCTCCTCCTAGAAGAGTATGACCACTTGAAAAGAAATCCAGGGGAGACAATACATCAGTTTTCAGCTAGATTCAATAAGGTATATCATGCAATACCTACTGATATAAGGCCACCCCAAGTATCAACTCACTTGCATTATCCAGATGCCTTTGATCCTGAGATGACATTTCAGTTAAGAGAAAGGAACACTGCAAGCCTTGAAGAAATGCAGAACATTGTTGTTGATGTGGAGACCAACTTGCTGATCAAAAGGTCAAAGTTAAAGGACAAAGAAAAGGAGAAGCTGTAGTCATCAGAAGATAAAATGGAGATTTTGGCCAGTGCCATAGAAGAGATGATGCAGAGGATCAATAAGAAAGATGAGCTTGTCGTCCAAAGACATCATGGTCCATTGATTTCAAAGAAAGAAAATGTCACAGTTCCCAAACATTTTGTTGCTCATCCTTGGTACCATGGTTTGAATAATGATTCTTTCATGTATTCGATTCACAACACAGTCCAAGATGAATCTCCATCCCAACTTGCTGAGGAAAAACCAGCTGATATGATGTGCATATTTGATGACATTCCTTACTTGGATTGTCCACCCAAGTGTGATCAGTATGATGATGAGCATGAGGTTGAAATAGAGGTGGATTGTTCAAATAAATCAGCAGCATGTCATTGGCAGGAAGAAGATTATTTACAGTTCAGATACGGCAATCAGCCCTTGCACAACAATCATGACAGCGATGAGGGAGAGACAGAAAATTTCAGAGTAAGGAAAAAATCTTTGCCCTTATGTTTCTTTTCTTTTAAATTTTTGAGAGGAAATTGTAAGCAAGTTGTCAATAGTAGAGGGGGAGAATTTTTTGATCAACTAGGTGAAGATGTCAGTGTTGATGTTGAGGCAGTTCTAAACCCAGAATCACAACACTTTACCTACTCTGATTTTCAAATTCCAAATGAAAGCTTAAATCCCGAGACAAATTATGAGTTAATCCAAAATAACTTTGTACCATTGTGCTTTAATTCATTTCAAATTTTGAAGGAGACTCTTGGAAAAGTGTTGAAGGATAAATACATCAAAGGTCAGGAAATATCATTTAAATCAATGCAGTAGTCCTATCAGTCTTTTCAGGATCCAATAGCTGATCGGTTGGATGGCCTATGTGGTCAAAATCATTCCCCATCATCCAGATATGGGATAAAATACTGCTATGATATGGATATGATAGGACAGTCAGCTACAAGGGTGTGTTAAGCAGAAGCATCATTTCAAAACCCATCAGGAAAGTTGCAACCATGTCAGGAAATGCATGAGGATGAGAATAACATAGATACAGTGCCAAAGCATGTCGCTTACTTGGAAGAATCCAAAAATCAAGGAACATGTCATTTCTACCTTGATCCTGTAGCTACCTATATGGAGAATTTTCTCACTGTAGAGCCTCAATCTTTCTCTGGCAGTACTTTTGTTTTTCAAGATTGTCAAGGTCTCTATGGTAAATATCAATCATGTTTTCAGCAGTGGCCTTTACACTTTGTAGTTCTGAGTCTACGAACAAAAGGTCAAGCTGTGCTTTTCACTGTGCTAACGAGCAATCAAGCAATCCACTGGTCTCAGAAGCTACTTGATTGGCTTCATTGGCATTTTTGTATTATTTGATTTAACAAAATGATCAGTAGCATAGGGTAGGTAGGAGAATGTGAATAAGCTCAGCATTCTGAGCATCTCTTTTTCAGCAGTGTTCATTTGATTTGGTTTCAGTTGCAGGATCAAAATAGGTATAGGTTACAGAGTAAGATTTTGGGATCAGCCCAATGGATAAAGCACCGGTCTGCATGATTCATACGTTTTTGGTTCTTGACACCTCCTAAAAGAAGCTGCCATCCCCAGGTGGAGCCACTGTTATAACCCTATAATTCATAGGATCATCTGTTGACTGGAAATTTTTCACTTTGGGTGTATAGGTTGGCAAATAATATTTCATCTCTGAAGATTATTTTCAAGGGAAACAATGCACAAAATCCGCATAATGCACTTATCCTAAGTTCTGGAGAAAATATGACTTTGCGCTCACAGATTAAAGATAGCGCATAAATGAATGGTTTAGAGGTTGACACTGAGATCTACGGCCCACAAGCTTTTCCGGACCCCCTCGACCGTTCTACCTTTAACGGAAGGGGGGGGGGGTCCGGAATCGGGTATAAAGAAGGCGCACATCTGAACGACTGA
>JZKD02S2127623.1:138825-150909 GCA_000966675.3 Picea glauca
TCGGCGGGCCCTATCCCAATGCATCATTCATCCATTGCTTCAGGCCTCCTCTGCTCCATGCTACATCCTTCATTCGCAGTGCACCTGTAAGTTTCCTCACCCTTCATTCCTTCACCCCTTCGCCAATCTTACCCCTCCATGAATAAATAGACTTAAGATATAAAACATTAAGTTAATAGTCATGATTAAACCTGTTGATAATAATAAATTAATTAAAAATTGAGTTAGCATGTTAGTAATTAATCAATTGTTAATTAATTAAGTTAGTATTAATAACTAAGTTAGTAATTATGATTAATTAAAAATTAAATAAAACTAATTAATAAAATATATATAATATATATATATATAAACATTTAAATAAAAAATAAAACAATTAAAAATAAAAATATAATATAATAAATATATATTAAAACATTAAATAATATAAAAACCAATTATATAAAACATAATATAAAAGCCAAAACATATAAAACAAAAAATAAAATTAAAAAACATATAACAAAACATAAACTAATATTAAAAAAAAAAAACAAAAAAAAACATAAAAACTACACTAACCTAATTCTACCCACCCTCTACCTCCACGCACATTTTCATACATCCACGTCCCATCCATTTCACATTTAATAAAACAAACGGTCCATAAAAATTCCGGACCCCCCCTCACCATCCGAACTTTAACGAGAGGGGGGGTCCCGAATGGTAGTTTACCAAAACCACCCCTCATACACGTGTCATCCCCTTATTCCAGCAGACCCCCCCCCTAAAACTGCTTACCATCTCAGGGGGGTCTGGAATACCATCCAGCATGAAAAAAACCATTTTTTTCATTTTTCTGCCTTTTTCGCATGTTCATCATGTCTTCGTCCGAGGCCGATTCTGGGAAAATGAAGACGTATTTTAAAACTTTGAGAGAGGTTTTTTCTCAAAACTGGATGAATAACAAAAACCTCTCTCATTTTTTGCAACGGAGCTACGAGCAGGGAGAATCAAAGCCATCTTCAAGGCCATTTTTTCCAGATTTCTTCTTTTCTGTTACAGTCCTAATTTTGCGGGAGCAGTTACGGCCAGCTGGGGACAATTTTGGTGAAACCAAAGAAATTTTTTGTCCATAACATTCCCATATACAATAACCTCCTTCATTTTTTTCCCAGGTGTCTTCATTGAAGAGAAACACACGTCTGTTCGGACCCCTTTTTCGTAGAAAATCGGTTCGTCTTTCATGGCAGACAATTCTAGAATTTGTGGGTTTTGTGGCTATTTTTGGCTGAGGCGGTTAAAACCGACTCTCGAAACTTGTTGAGGATCTCCCCTATTTATTTAGAGATTATTTTTAACGCAAAGGTTGATCATTCAAGGAACCATGATTAAGTTTTTATAAAACAGCTCACAGAGCCAACTGTAGTTTTTCATCAATTCAAATAATACAGTCGCAGCAGTTACATGATTCTTGTGTCAAATTCATTGGTGAATTTTTTTCTCATTGTGATTTTGTTTTCCTTTGTTATCATATATGTTTGTCTTCTCCATTGCTTCAAAGAAATTTAAGATCAGGATTTGTGTAAAATCACCCTGTTCCCAGTTTGAAAGCAATG
Source organism: Picea glauca (assembly GCA_000966675.3). Taxonomy (NCBI): domain Eukaryota; kingdom Viridiplantae; phylum Streptophyta; class Pinopsida; order Pinales; family Pinaceae; genus Picea; species Picea glauca. Next base: position 140,424 of record JZKD02S2127623.1, read on the forward strand.
TCAATGTTTTCCACTAAAAGTTAAATGCATAATTATTTACTTCTTTGTATTTAACTTAACCTCTTAACAATTTCCCCCCTCTGCCATACCCCAAGCTTATGAAGAATCCAGTGATTTGCCTACCTTGCCCTGTAAAGATGTCTGTAGCAATTTTTTTTATTTATTAAATCTCAGATTGTGACTCCATTGCCCATGGTTCCTTTTCTCTGCTCCTACCAATTAAAAAATCCAAACTATGAACCCATTAACTAGCCTAATATTCTCTTCAAACAAGGTTATATCATACAGAGATATCCCTCTCTGAGTCTTGTAGGGATATATCCAAGACTCGAAGTGGTTTTGATGTTGCCTCTGTGACTGCCTTTTCATCCTTGGGCAAATTACAGAGTGCTAACATCATCCAAATAGATGACCACAAATTTGTCATTTTCCCCCATGAAGGCTATGTCCATGGCTCGCTGGAACGTTCCTCCCGCGTTCATCAGTCCAAAAGACATTTTTTCATACATGAAAGTGCCCCACGGAGTGATGAAGGTTGTATTTTCTCTGTCTTCAGGAAGGACATAGATTTGATTGTAACCAGAAAATCCATCAATCATTGAAATTATGGATGCACCTGTCACCCTTTGCAATATGTGTTCCATCTTGGGCAATGGGTAATTGTCCTTCCTAGAGCTCCTATTTAGATTTCTAAAATTGACACAGAGCTCGATTTCTCCATTCTTTTTTCTCACCAGGACCAAGTTGTCCACTCACTCAGAATACCTCAGAGGTACAATGATCTGGGCATCCAACAACTTCTTCACCTCTTTCTCCATGATAGGCAGCAACATGGGATTAATTTGTCTTAATTTCTACCTAAATGGTTTGGACTCCTCTTTCAATGGTATCTTGTGATTGATAACACTGGTGTCATACATTCTTAGGTCTTCATAGGTCCAGGAAAACACATCAGTGAATTCTTTCAATAATCCAACATACTCGACTTTCTGCTCCTTTGACAGGTTGCTCGACAACTTGACAAACTTTGGATCCTTTTCTATGCCAACATTACACTCAGCTACATTAGTGTCTTTGTTTGATATTCTTCCTTTTACTCCCACATCATTTCTATGAAATAGCCTTTCCAAAGGAACTAGTCCCTTTGGGAGGTGATCGTTGGGTAATTGAATAATGTGATGGTCGGAAATTTTGTTGAGGAAAACCTTGGCCTGAGATTTCATATTAGAATCTGGGTCTTGATCAATATGCAATGCAGAAAACTCCTCAACATTTTCCAAGAATCTCTTGATCTCAAGATCATCCTCAAACACCTTCCAATGTTTGACATTGTCAGGTATGGAGGGCCTGTATTTCACTTCTATATCATACCTGAGCTTGGGTGGCAGAGGGATTCTAAAATTGCTTCCTGAAATTTCCAGAGAATTAGCCATAGTGTTTTCTCCTCTTGGAATAAATGATATGTTGAAAGCTAGGAAAAAACTGTCAATGAGGTCCCAAGATTCATTTATATAACTCTTGAGCCGAGGGTGTTTGTCCTGATAAAGTTTTCTGATCTACTGGATAATCAACTCAGCATCTCCAAACACAGCTATTTCCTTGATTCCCATATGTTTTTCAGCCCTCAAACCCAAAGTAAGATCTTCATACTATGCCACATTATTGGTAGCTTCAAATTCTAATTTGTATGACAGAGATATGGTTTCTTGAGCAGGGGAAACAAAAATTATCCCAACACCTGCACCTTCTCTAGAAGAGGCTCAATCAAAGAATATTTTCCAAATAGAGGTAATCAAAGGGGGGATTTCACAGAGAGTAATGGGTTTTCTTATTTCAAAAGGAGGCTAAGGGAATCAGTGATTTGCAGCAAGCTAGATCCTAAATCGGTATCCAGGGCAAATATAGGATGATTTGTGGGGTCTACCTCATCACTAATAATGTAGGCCAACTGATCTTCTCTATACAGTCTCCTATTCTCCCCTCCGAACACTGGAATAGTAGCATATGTGAGGTCCATATGTAATGTTCCCCCAAGTCTTTTTATCCTAGATCTTGACAATAGCATACCGAACTTAGGGGGCACATCAACTACCACAATGTACATGACCACACTTTTCATGGGCAACTGAAACAAGGTCATGACCAGATCTTTGATAACCCCAAGACACTGCAGCCTTATTGAATCGAAAGAGTACAAATCATGGTAAGCCTTAGTGACTCCCAACCCGAGTTCTTCCATGACAATTTTGGGCATGAGATTATGAGATGCCCCAGAATCCATCAGACAGTTATGTGACACCTTATCATGAATGTTCAGGGACATATAGAAGGGAGGGGATGAATCATCTCTATCTTCTACCATAGGGCCTAATATGAATGATGGATTTTCATCTTGGATATTCACTGAGTCTGTGGAATGGTAGGATGGTTTGGACTGTAGTAGTTTAGAGAGCGACCTTTTGAAATATTCATGTTTGACTAGCTCTAAAATGGACATAGGAATTCTGATTTTTTGAATTTCATGCTCAAAGATAAAGGAGGAAGGAGGATTATGAATTTCCCTTACCTCTGAGATAGGGTCTTTGGCTATTGGCGAGAGATTCTAAGATTTATTTTCCTTGCTACACTTTGTTGCATCTTTAGCAGGCTTCTCTTCTATGAGGGGCCAATCAGGGGTGTTAGATTTCCCCTCTTTCTTCTTTGACCTGAGGTTATATTTATTTGGATTGATATTATTGGATTTCTCCCCCCTACACATATCATTTATTAGACTATTCATGAGGAACTCCTCATAGGAAGACTGAGTTAAATGGGGAAAAGGGGAGGTGTCTCCAATATAATGAATTTTGGGGTCAAGCTCTTCCTCTTCCCTCTCCTCATCATCACCGAGGTTATTTTGGAGAGGGGTTTGAATCTTTTCAACATCTCTATCTCTGTTCCTTTGTTCCCTTGGCATAATTTGAGGGACATTGTTATTTGGCCTCCTGAAATTTCCTCCATTGTCAACATTTTGGGGATTTCTGTACATAGGCTTCCCTTCTAATTCCAGCCTTTCCATCCTAGATGAAAGTTATTTAAGTATCTTGGTTACTTCATACATTTGAGGGGGGAGGTCAAAGGAAACTGAAGTGTAGGTTTTAGGTCTCTGCCTGGGTATGTCCCTATCAATCTTTTTCTGAGTCGGGCAACAACCAATATATTAGACTCTACTTCTACAACCACATCTTGCATATGAGCCAGGGAAGTGGCTCTTCTTTCCTTCAATGAGAGGCATAAATCAGGGTCAAAATCACTGGCATAACTAATTTTGGTTGAAGCCTTTGTAGGCTTTATCTCTGCAGGGATATTATTGTACATCTTGTTGAACCTTTTGGAGAAGTCAGAGACATATTCTCCCTCTTTTCTCTTTAGGGACCCAAACTATGTGATATAATACATGAAATCCTTTTTATCCCCCCATTGTCTCAAGAAGACAGTATCCAAAGCCTCAATCCCATTGATAGATCCAGGAGGCAAGGCCCTGAAACATTTCCTAGCCTCGCCTTCAAGGATATGAAAAAAAATCCTAATCCACACGTCTACATGCATGATGACATGATGATCTATAAAACTATAAAAGGCCTCAAGGTGTTCCTCTATGGTTATGTATCCTTCACCTATGAACTTGGGCAACTATTTAAGGTAGCCGTCTGCTGGGAGGGAATTAAGAGGCTGAGGAAAAACAAGGGGGGTATACCTAGCTGCTATTATGGCATCCATTCTAGTCATAGGGGGATTTTATCCTACCATAGGGACAATAGGTGGAGGAGAACTAGGAGGGGAAGGTGTTCGAATAGGGGAGACCAGAACTGAGCTTCGACGAGGATTTAGAGAAAAGGCTACAGGGTTTGAGAGAGCATGAGCTTCTTTGTGCACAGTATAAAAAGTAATAGGAGGAGGGGTGGTAAATCCCAGAGTAGGGAAATCTCCTAAGGCACTAGGTCTAAACCATGGTACAATTTTAGGGGAGAAAGTAGTGACAATGATTTCTCCCTCTAATCCTAGACAAGGAGGGAAAAAATCAACAGGGACACTCCCAAAATTTAAAGTTCGGGAAACTCTAGCAAAAGGTATGACAAGGGAATGAGGAGAAAAAAATGGAGCTTCAAAAGAAGGACATGGAAAATTATCAGAAATACCTATTTCAGCAGTAGAAGTTATGTCTCAAGAATCCTTTACCTTCCTGATAATTTTCTTCGGGGAAACTTTAGGCATAGCTAGAGGCAGTTGTGGATGAGACTGCGTGTGTCTGCCTTTCGAAGCTAGTTGAGCAATGAGGTTGGACCAGTCGAGTCATCACAATGGAGTTGCCAGGTGCACACCAGAAATCATAGATGTACTGAGTTATGATGAACCTTCAAAACCAACAAGCTTTGTCATTCAATCCCAATGAAAATCTTCAACTTTGTCCCTGGCAATGGTGCCATAAATGTTAGCACCAGAAGTCACTCCTGGATTACAGTAGGAGTAATCCTGATACCCATCAATTTGTATGTCACGGGTTGGTTATAAAAAGGTTTATTGAAGAGATTAAACTCAGAATAATATCGTTTTAACTCAGAGAACTGGGTTGGAACTATAGATCCATGTGAGGTATTGATCTAACTTAGGCCAGTAAGTTGTATAGTGGTGAGTAGATGGAGAAAAAGGAGAAGGGTAGGAAGGTCTTCTCTGGACATAAGGTCTTCCAATAGCCTTTGGAGGAAAAGTCTCAGATACAAGATCCTCTTGGTCTGAGAACTTTGAGAGACTGAAAATGTTGTAACAACAAAGATAGTCAAACCTACACTACAATATAGCTACAACACTCGACTGGATCATCCATGCCTAAGTTTTTAGAGTCAGAAGCAAAGAGATGAAAGAAGAAGATGACTGCCATTAAACATGAAATCTCAAGTAATAATGCATAACCAAAGAACCAGAGGCCTCACTAAAAATTTTACAATTGGGAGCTTAGCTCTACCATCGATGCTTACAAAAATATAAAAAATGAGTATATATACTTAGAGCAGTTCGCTCCCTTGACAGCAGGACATTCGTTGAGTTGCTTCATTTAAGGCTTTACGTGTGCATGGTATTATTGTAGATTGTGCACACAACTTCTTGTCTAACACTAGTTTAGACAACATGGCTTTCGTAGGGAACCTGTCCATCAGGGGTACCACCGGTTGAATTCTCTAGAAATTTCCCCATGCCTTCCATTTATGGATTGAGCTAAAGTTTCAACCACCTGCTCAATCTTCAATAACTACTTCTCCCATGGAGGGTGGACGAGACTGAATACACAGGGGACAACCACGTGCCTCTCCCAAAGCTTGGAGGCTAGCCTCCTTTACTTCAGGCTCCATTATCAATATATCCCAAGGCCATGACCCTGTGCCTATCTTTAAATGTATTTCGACGCTTTTTCTTTCGGGGGTTTTCACCTCCCTTGACTTTGATATAGTGATGCCTGAAATCGTGAAACAAAGGCTGAGATCAAAGGTCATCTTTGCTTCGATATGGATGACCATGATCTATTTTCCATTGAACAACCCTGACCCTCACCTACTTTGGCCCCACTTCATACAACCCTGAGGCCATGACTATGCTCGACACTGCTTCATGAATTTCACGTATTGACGATGGGAAGGAGCCACACCCATGTTCCCTAGACTCCCGGTAGCATGAAAGTTGAAACATTATATCTAACGGCTCAAGTATTTCTCTGTTCAATGGTCGTGATTGTGTCGAGACCTCTTGTATCAAATATTTCTGATGCACCTCTTCCCCATTGTCATGGTAGTCGATATGCCGAAACAGTCAATCAACTGTTGCCTGTCCCCACGGGCTCAGATGACCCAGATTAATTCTTGCTAGAACTTTGATATCAAGCCTTTGTCCTAGCGTTAAACCTTGGGAAACTTCACATTCCTGAATTTCCCGAATACCGCTAATATGCACCATTAATGGATCCTCATCGTTGAAAATCGATATTTCCCCACTCGTTGCTTTGTGTCACTATTGGTGTTGCAGACAGTGGAAATGGGGATTTGGATGACCAGATTTAAGCTGGGGAAGACAAAGGTTCAATGATGGAGGCAAAAAATGGGGGTAAGTGATCGTCCTTTGGAAGAGATGGAAGGAACCCTGGGCTAATCTTTCTGGCATACTGACAGGGAAAATTGGTCAATCGACAAGGATGACAGCAAATGGAAGAGAAAGGCATGCCGGGATGGGGAAGAAAATCATGATCGGGTCGACAGAAGGGGAGAAGACAGGAAAAATTAAAGACATAGGAATGAAATATAGACCCCCAAGGATTTGACAGGAATATGTGATAACAGCCTGAACCAAGAGAATCTTGTCTTCATAGTTTTTCCTCTTTAAGCTACTGGAAGACCGAATGTCCATAACAAACTTCTTCATTCTTCTTAATTTCTTCCCCCTACTCACCCTAATTACAACTTACTGACTGAAGTTATAGTGATGCCTCACTTGCCTGTGCATTCCAACCCAATTTTATGAGTTAAAGCGATATAATCTTGAGACTGCATCCATTAGACCACCCTTTAAAACTATTCATTGTGAAATACAAACTAATGGGTAATGGGCTTACCTCTGCTTCAATCCAGAGGTGACTTATGGTGCTAACATTTCTAGCGCCGCTTTCGGGGACAAATTGAAGATTTTCCATGGGATTGAATGACAAAGCTTACTGGTTTTGAAGGTACATCAAGACTTAGTACATCAAAGGTTGCAACTGTGCACCTAGTGACTCCATTGTGGTGATTCCATTGAGATGACTCCACTATTTCAGTTGTGGCTTCCAGGGGAAAACACACAAGGTCTACTCCACAACTGACTTTAGTGACACCTAAAGTTGATCCAGAGAAAATTATCAGAAGACAAAGGACGTTTCAGGAGGGCACTTCTACTGTTGAACTAGGTGATTCTGGTAATTTTCATTATTCTCCTATAGCAATTCTAGTATATGTTTCTCATTTTCCTATTACACCATCTGCTGGAGATTCTAGAAGTTTAAATTTTGGGAGTGTTCTTGCTGATTTCCCCTCTCCCAATTTCACTCCTCCTCCTCCTGTTAAAGTTGATGGTTTTGAAGAGAGGGAAGCCTCTGTTCCCTCAATCCCTGAGGCCTTTTCTTTAAATCTTTAGTCGTTTCCCTTTATTCCCATGAACACACCTCCCATCTCCCCTGTCTGAACCCCATCCCCTCCTGGTTCTCCTCCTATTCACACTCCAATGGAAGGAGATAATCCCCCCAGAAATAGAATGGACACTATAGTAGCTTCTAGATATGCCCTCTCATTTTCCTCAACCTCTTAATTCCCTCCCAACTGGGGGCTACCTTAAGCAACTGCCTAAGTTCACGGGGAGGGAGATATCACTGCAGAGGAGAACTTTGCAACTTTGTATAGTAATGTTATTAACTATGTCATAGTAAATGAAGATGTGTGGATGAAGATTTTTGTCCACAATCTTGATGGAGAAGCTAGAAAGTGGTTCAGGGCTCTGACCCATGTATCCATTGATGGGATTGAGGCTTTAGATGATATCTTCTTGAGACAATGGGGGGATAAAAAGGACTTCATGTATTATATCATGGAATTCGGGTCCCTAAAGAGAAAATAGGGAGAGTCTATCTCTGACTTCTCCAAAAGATCCAACAAAATGTACAATAAGATCCCTGCTAAGATAAATCCTATAGAGGCCTCTGCCAAAATCACATATGCTAGTGCTTTTGACCCTGACTTCTACCTCTTGTTAAGAGAGAGAATATATACCTCCTTGGATCACATGCAAGATGCATCCCTGGAAGTAGAATCTAATATATTGGCAGTTGACCGAATCAAGAATAAGGTTGATAGAGACATAGGAAGAGGAAGATCTGAAGCCCCAACCTTCAGTTCCTATGCCCCCCTGCTCTCAAATGGACAAAGTAACCAATTTACTAAAATCACTTTCAACTAGAATGGAAAGGTTGGCATTAGAAGGGAAGCAAAAATATAGAAATCCTCAAAATGTTGATAACAGAGGCAATTTCAGGAGGTCGAATAACAATGCTCCTCAGATTATGCAAAGATAACCTTGGAACAGAGATAGGGATGATCATAAAATCCAGACCCCTCTTCAAAACAACCTTGTTACAGATCAGGGCGGAGAGGAAGAAGACCTCGATCTAGAAATTCATTGTCTTGAAGATACATCCTCTTCTCCTCACTTATCTTAGTCAGTGTACAAGGAGTCTCTCATGGAAAACCAATTAAACAAGCTGAGAAAAGGGGATAAGGCCAGTGACAGCCCAAATATGTACAACCTCAGGTCCAAAAAGAAAGGAAGTGAGCCTGATGTTCTTGATCGGCCTACCAGACCAGAAAATCCTGCTGAATATGTAGCAATCAATAGCCAGGAAATGAAAGCCTAGAATCCCCCACCAATAGCCAAAAGTCCCATCCCAAAGGTAAGAGAAATTATGAAGCCCCCCTCCTATTTTAACTTTGAGCATTAAATTCAGAAGATTAGGATTCCTGTACCCCTTTAAAAAATGGTCAAGCATGAGGACTTTAGGAGATCCCTATCTAAGTTGTTGCTTCCTGAACCCTCGAATCACCCCACAGACTCAATCAATTTGCAAGATGGAAAACCAACAGTCATCTTAGGTCCCATGGTAGAAGATAGAGATGATTCATCTCCTCCCTTATACACATCACTGAACATACATGATATGGTATTGCATAAGTTTTTTATGGACTCAGGGGCATCTCATAATCTCATGCCAAAAAATGTCATGAAGGAACTAGGACTGGAAGTCACCAAAGAATACCATGACTTGTATTATTTTGATTCAAGGAGAGTGCAATGTATTGGGGTCATCAAATATCTGGTTGTGACCTTGTTTCATCTTCCCATGGAAATTATGGTCATGGATATTATAGTGGTTGATGTTCCCCCAAAGTTTGGCATGTTATTGTCAAGATCTTGGATAAAAGGGCTTGGGGGAACATTGCAGATGGACCTAACATATGCTACTATTCCTGTGTTTGGGGGGGAGCATAGAAGACTATACAAAGAAGATCATTTGGCTTCTATTATTAGTGATGAAGTAGACCCCACCAATTATCCTATATTTTCCCTTGATACTGATTTGGGATCCAACTTATTGCAGCTCACTAATGTCCCTAAACCTCCTCTTGAAATCAGAAAACACTCACATAATCTCTGTAAAGATTCTCCTCTGGTTTCCTCTGTTTGGAAAATTTTCTTTGATGGAGCCTCTTCTAGGGAAGGTGTTGGTGTTGGGGTGGTCCTTGTTTCAACTATTCAAGAAATTATATCTCTATCCTACAAGTTAGAATTTGAAGCTACCAACAATGTGGCAGAGTATGAAGCTCTTGTTTTGGGTTTGAGAGATGAAAAATACATGGGGATTGAAGAGATATCAATGTTTGGGGATGTTGAGTTAATTTTCCATTAGATCAAAAATACTTATCAAGCCAAACACCCTTGGCTTAGAAGTTATAAAAATGAAGTGTGGTACCTCATTGACATTTTTTTCTCAACTTTTAACATTTCATTTGTTCCCAGAGAGGAGAATGTCATGGTCGATTCTTTGGTTGTATCATCAATCAATTTTAGAGTCCCTTTTCCACCTAAACTCAGGTATGATGTATAAGTGAAGTATAAATGCTCTATACCTGACAATGTCAAGCATTGGAAAGTGTTTGAGGATGATCTTGATATCAAAATATTTCTAGACACCGTTGATGAGTTTTCAAAATTACATATTTATCAAGACCCATCTTTTGACATAGGTCCTCATCCTGATGTTCTTTTGAATAAAATTTGTTATCATCACATTGTCTAATTACCCAAAAATAACATCCCAAAGAGACTAGTCCCTTTGGGAAGATTATTTGACATAAATGATGTGGCAGTAAAGGGTAAAATATTGAATGACGATGTTGATGTAGATGAGTGTATTATTGGCACAGAGGAGGATCCAAAGTTTGTCAAGTTGTCTAACAACTTGTGAAAAGAGAAGAGGGCTAAGTATATTGAGCTATTAAAATAATTTCCTGACGTGTTTTCCTAGACCTATGAAGACCTCAAAACATATGACATCAACGTTATTGAGCATAATATTCCACTAAATAAAGAGACCAAACCATTGATCCAGGTGGATATCGGTGGCCACCCACCTTTTCCAAATGGCTCAAAACAGTTTTCTGGCCATTTTGGCAATTGACTATTTTTAGCAGGTTTTAACTTCCAGAACCATTTTGAGGGCCAAAATGAATTTTTTCGATATCAAGGTTCTAAATGACATCCTATGGCATGATTGAGCCCCCAAAATGAATCTCCTCGACAATACCTTTCCAACGAGCTATCACACGCCTAAAACGGAGATCGTATGCAAAAGTTACGACCCCGGGAAGTTGATGCACCA
>JZKD02S2127623.1:152686-174847 GCA_000966675.3 Picea glauca
CTCTGTATTTTTACAGTCTCTGTACATTTCTTTGATTAATAGAAATCGTGTATTACTTTATATCTGTGTTTATGGTTGCATCTCTGATACATTTCTGTTATATTATTGAATATCTACAATATCCTTGTGCATTTCTTTCTGATATCTCCGCTCTCATTTCGTGCCGAAAATAATCCGGATCAACCATTTAGGCAGAAATTGAGACAAATAAATCCTATGATGTTGCCTATTATGGAAAGGGAGGTAAAGAAGTTGTTGGATTCCCAAATTATTTTCCCTTTGAGATATTATGAATGGGTGGCCAACCTAGTCCCGGTGAGGAAAACGAGTGGAAAGATGAGACTGTGTGTTGATTTCATAAATCTGAATAGAAGCTACAAGAAGGAAAATTACCCTTTGCCAAAGATGGAACACATATTGCAGAGGGTAACATGTGTATCCAATATTTCCATGATTAATGGATTTTCTAGTTACAATAAAATCTATGTTATTCCTGAATACAAAGAAAACACAACCTTCACCACTCCCTGGGTACATTCATGTATGCCAAAATTCCCTTTGCATTGATGAATGCAGTAGAAACCTTTCAGTGAGCCATGGACATAGCTTTCATAAGGTAAAGGGAAAAAATTGTGGTCATCTATCTACATGATATTACAATTTTTTCCAAATCTAATAAAGAACATTGTTGTCATCTAGGAAGAGACTTCCTGAAATGAAGAAAATTTGGTCTCTCCCTAAATCCTAAGAAGTCCTTATTTCCATGCAAGAGGGAAAGTTGTTGGGACACATAGTATCAGATGAGGGGGTCAGAATTGATTCAAGTAGGGTGGAATATATTCAAGCCTTGTCACTTCCTAGATCCAAGAAGGAATTCCAGTATTTCCTGGGAAAAATCGATTTTTTGAGAAGGTTTGTTTCAAATTTTGTTGAACTAGCGAAGCATATCACAACCATGCTCAGGAAGGGGAATGAAGTAAAATGGATCATTGAGTCCATAAATTCTTTTGACAAAATCAAGAAGTCACCGACTGAGACACCAATGCTCATCAGTCCTGACAACTCCAAGGATTTCTTAATATTTTCCTTTGCCTCATTTGACACAGTGGCAACTATTTTGTTGCAAAAGAATGTTGAAGGGATGGAACAACCCATTTATTTTTTCAGCAGAGCATTAGGAGATGCAAAGGATAGATATGACATCATGGAGAAGTAGGCATATGCCTTGGTGAAAGCTCTCAAGGCTTTTAGAGTCATGTCCTGCATTCAAATATCATCGCATATGTTCCTTCAACTTCTGTGAATGATATTCTCATTTAGCCTGACATAGACGGAAGAAGGAGCAAGTGGATTGCCAAAATCCTTGAGTTTGATCTAGATATAAAGCCCACCAAACTAGTTAAAGGCCAAGGTTTAGCCAAGCTATTGGCTGGATCTAATTGTAAAGATTTGGGGGTTAACTTCATCAACACTTGTTCAAAAGACCAGTAAGTTTATTTGTCTGATAAAAATCCACAGGATAGCCCCCCATTGGCAGAATTTACTTGGTAAAAAGACATTATATATTTTCTGCAAGAGTTAAGGCCTCCTGATGGAGTGGGGAAAAGTAAGGTAAGAGATTTAAAGCTCAAAGAAATCAGATATTGCCTTATTGACCAAGTCTTGTATTGGAAAGACCCTATATGAGTGCTTCTGAGATGTTTAGACCCACAGGAGGCCTAAAAAATTATGTTTGATTTTCATGACAACCTGTGTGGAGGACATCACTTCTAGAAAACCATAGCCAATAAAATTCTCAGGGCTGGGTACTTCTGGCCTTCTCTATTCACTAATGTCTGTGAAAAAGTCATAGCTTGCATCAAATGTCAGAAATTACCTAGGAAGCATCAGCTCAAGTCTCTTCCATTGAAGCGTGTGATAGCTTCAAGACCCTTACAGTAGTGGGGACTGAAATTTATTGGGGAAATTCATCCCACTTCAAGCGATCAGTACAGGTGGATATTAACTACAACAGATTATTTCACCAAGTGGATAGAAGCTATTCCCACAAGGAATGCTTCTCACAAAGTGATCATTGGTTTTCTTGAAGATATTATGGAAAGGTTTGGTTGTCTGAATAGAATCATCACTGACAACATTGCATCCTTCAAGTCTGAACCATTTATCAAATTTTGTGAGCAGTTTGGGATTTCATTGATCCACTCTACCCCGTACTACCCTCAAGGCAATGGATTAGCAGAGTCCTCTAACACAATCCTGATAAAGATCATCAAAATCCTGCTAGAGGACAACAAGAAAGCATGGGATTCAAAGCTCAAATTTTCTTTTTGGGCTGATCGAGTGACAACAAAAGGTCCTTGGGTATCTCTCCTTTCCAACTTATATATGGGACTGAAGTAGTTTTTCCTTCCTAGATCAGCCTACCTATGGGAAAATTATTTCAAGACTACCAAGGAGAACCTGATGATATGATCAGAAGAATTCATCAACTGGTAGAAGTCCATTAGACTAGAGAGTAAGCGATGGAAAGAGCACATGATCGTAAGCAAAATATCAAGAAAGATTTTGACTGGAAGAGAAGAAAAGAAGATTTCCAACTGAGAGACCGAGTACTTAAGTGGGATGCACCCAGATAGGATAGAGGAAAACATGGAAAATTTGAATCCCTTTGGATCGGTCCCTTCAAGATTTATGAAGCATTTCCAGACAATACTTACAGGTTGCAGAATTTGGAGGGTGTTGAAGTTTTTGGTGGCCCTGTAAATGGGGATTTTATGAAGAAGTTCTTTATTTGATCCATAATTGGCTCTCGTTTCTTTGTAAATATTGTTTTTCTTTTTCATTTTCTAATTTATGGGTGACTCCACAACCCAACAGAAGGTGACTGGAACTGCAAAGGAGATTTTAGAGCCTCGCAGGGAGGAAGCTATCCCCCATGGAGCCTAATTGTATCACATGTTTCTACAGGGGGGATGTTTTTCCCTTGGTTTTGGCATCTAGGTGACAAAAGGTGAAGAAAGGGGATAAAACCCCACTAAATGGCGCTTATCCTTAGTTCACCAGGGTCAATGTGACCATTTGGCTCGCTGAGCTAAGAGGCGTGTAAATCTGGGCGGCTGAGATATGAGCACTCTAGATCGATGGTCATTAATCATATCGGGGCCCCAACATGCACAGACAATAAAAATGGTAGGGTGGGCCGGGTTTGAAACCATGGTTTTGTGAGGACGCTACGTGTCAGTCAGAGACACACCTCAAGCTCAAAAGCGGTGAAGAGTCAAACCATTTTTCATAACCCTAATATGTGCATGTGCATATAAGGCCCTGTCTCGGGTCAACAAGTCTCACCTCCCACCACCTGAGCCACCTCGCTCCACATCACATCCATCCCATTACACCTCAGCTCCCGCCTATGTGACCCCCACACTATCCTCAGTTTCCTCTTCCCATTCGCATTGTTCACCTAGCCATTTCCACGTCCATTGTCAGACCTCCTCACGAGCATCTGACTTAGATATAGATGGAAGAATGTAGAGGCTTCCATATTCCACAAGTGTAGTGCTGACTCGGGCCTTCTCAATCCTGATGAAGTAGTTATTGAATTTAGTTGGTGGTGGTTGAACATCGTTTCCACCATAAATGGAAATCCCAAGAAAGGACTGTCAGCAAGTCAACTCAGCTGCAGAACCTCCCTGAAACACGATTGCATCTGACAAGAGCTAGCTTCTAACAGGAGACTGCATGCACAGTCTTCCAGGAAGCATGTAGACGTAATTCATTCAATGCAAATAATCAAGCATGTTTCTATAGTTTTTCTCTTAGTATATGGGATTCTTCCTCATTTTTGGTGAGGGGGGGATGGTGGAGCAAGGCTCCCGATTTGTAAAGTTTTAATGAAGCCTCTAGTTCTCTGGTTATGTATATGTATTTGAGACTTCTTGTTTAATGAAAGTCAGTTTCCCTCCATATCTTTGTAACAACTATGTTGATAAACTTGGGCATGGATGATCCAGTCGAGGGTAGTTATGTTCGTGTGATGTAGTCTCAATCACAGTAGCATCACGACCAGTTTTAATCAGTTTCTTGTGATTGTTTTTCCCCTAACATTGAATGACTCAAGAATGGATGATCTAGTTGGGTTGTTATTATTGAATTGTGATGTATGTTTGATTTCAGTTCAGTAATAAATTCATTCAGTTCTTTGAAACCCTGAACCAAGATGATCTTGTCTTCAATTTGTTTCCTCTTTAAGCTACTGGAAGACCGGATGTCCATAGCAGACTTCTTCATTCTTCTCAAGTTCTTCCCCCTACTCACCCTTATTACAACTTACTGACTGAAGTTAGATTGAGAACTCACTTTCCTATGCATTCTAGCCTAGTTTTCTGAGTTAAAGTGATATAATATTGAGAATTCATCCATTAGACCACCCTTTAAACTATTCATTGTTAAATACAAACTGATGGGTACCGGGCTTACCTCTACTGCAATCTAGAGATGACTTCTGGTGCTAAAATTTCTGGTGTCGCTGCTGGGGATGAATTAAATATTTTCCCTGGGATTGAATGACAAAGCTTACTGGTTCTGAAGGTGCATTAGGACCTAGTACATCAAAGGTTGCAACTGTGCACCTGGCGACTCCACTATGGTGATTCCATTGAGACGAATCCATTGTTTCAGTTGTGGCTTCCAGGGGTAGACACACGAGGTCTACTCCACAACTACCTTTAGTGACATCTAAAGTTGATCCAAAGAAAATTATCAGAAGACAAAGGACCTTTCAGGAGGGCACTTTTACTGCTGAACTAGGTGATTCTGGTAATTTTCATTATTCTCCTATAGCAATTCCAGTAGTTGTTTATCATTTTCCTATTACACCATCTGCTAGAGCTTCTAGAAGTTTAAATTTTGGGAGTGTTCTTGCTGATTTCCCCTCTCCCAGTTTCACTACTCCTCCTCCTATTAAAGATGTTGGTTTTGAAGAGAGGGAAAACTTTGTTCCCTTAGTTGTTTTCCTTTGTTCCCAAGAGCACACCTCCCATCTCCCCTATCCAAACCCCATCCCCTCCTGGTTCTCCTCTTGTTCACACTCCAATGGCAGGAGCTAATCCCCCCAGAAATAGAATGGACACTATAGTAGCTGCTAGATACGCCCCTCTCATTTTTCCTCAGCCTCTTAATGCCCTCCCAGCTGGGGGCTACCTTAAGCAACTGACTAAGTTTATGGGGGAGGGATATATCACTACAAAGGAGCACCTTGCATATTTCAATAGTTATGCTGATAAATATTTCATAGTAAATGAAGATGTGTGGATGAGGATTTTTGTCCACAGTCTTGATGGAGAAGCCAGAAAGTGGTTCAGGGCCCTAAACCCTAGATCCATTGATGGGATTGAGGCTTTAGATGATATCTTCTTGAGACAATTGGGGGATAAAAAGGACTTCATGTATTATATCATAGAATTCAGGTCCCTAAAGAAAAAAGAGGGAGAGTCTGTCTCTGACTTCTCCAAAAGATTCAACAAAATGTACAATAAGATCCCTGTTGAGATAAAGCCTGTAGAGGCCTCTGCCAAAATCACATATGCTAGTGCTTTTGACCCTAAATTTTGCCTCATGTTAAGAGAGAGAAGAGATACCTCCTTGGCTCATATGCAAGATGCAGCCCTGGAAGTAGAATATAATATATTGGTAGTTGAACGACTCAGGAATAAGGATGATAGAGACATAGGAAGAGGAAGATCTGAAGCCCCAACCTCCAGTTTCTCTGCCCCCCCTCTCAAATGGATGAAGTAACCAAGCTACTAAAATCACTTTCAGCTAGAATGGAAAGGTTGGAATTAAAAGGGAAGAAAACATACACAAATCCTCAAAATTTTGATAAGAGAGGCAACTTCAGTAGGACGAATAACAATGTTCCTCGGATTATGAAAAGAGAACCTTGGAATAGAGATAGGGATGATCAAAAAATCCAAACCCCTCTTCAAAACAACCTTGTTACAGATCAAGGTGGAGAGGAAGAAGACCTCGATTCAGAAATTCACTGTCTTGAAGATACATCCTCTTCTCATCACTTAACTCAATCAACATACGAGGAGTCTCTCATGGAGAACAAATTAAACGAGTTGAGTAAAGGGGATAAGGCCGGTGAAAACCCAAATAGATACAACCTCAGGTCTAAAAAGAAAGGAGGAAATCCTGATGTTCCTGATCGACCTACCAGAGAATAAAAAACTATTGAATATGTGGCAAGAAGCAACCAGGAAAAGAAATCCTAGAATCCCCCACCAATAGCCAAATGTCCCATCCCAGAGGTAAGAGAAATTATGAAGCTCCCTCCTATTTTAACGTTGAGCATGGAATTCATAATATTAGGATTCTTGTCCCCCTTTCAAAGCTGGTTAAGCATGGGGACTTTATTATATCCCTATCTAAGTTATTGCTGCATGAACCCTCGAATCACCCCACATACTCAATCAATTTGCAATATGAAAAACCAGCAGTCATCTTAGGTCCCATGGTAGAATATAGAGATGATTCATGTAATATCCCTAGGCTGAACCCAATTGTAATGTAAATGAAAATGTAGTTAAGATGGTGAGTTGTTTGATATCATTTTGTATGCACATTTCATGGCATAGTGCGCGCTTGTACTGCTCAGTAAAATGATGAAGTTGCACATTCCTGGATACCGCGTGCAGCAACTTGAGTGCACACGATATTAAGGCCAGGTAGCCTTTTGTGTATATGTTGCATTTTATAGGCTGGTGAGCCAGTTAATATAAGCTATGATGCTTATGTTTTGATTAGGCCAGAGAGCCTAGATGTTAAAGGCCAGTGCACCTATTTTGTATATGTCTCATAATTAATATAAAATACATCATTGTGCGCAGACTGACCACGATAAAAGAGATGGGGGACTAAAATCAATTGGTTAGGGAAAGGGAGGGGCCTAAAAGTTAAGGAAAAGGAGCTAAGCTAGGAAGCTTAAGCCAAAAAAGAATATTATATTAATATTTCTTAAATCATAAAGTATGGATAATTATTTTATTCTAAGTTCTAAAGTTGGTCACAAGTAGGCCAAAGTAGCTCCCAACATGACAAGTGTCAAGTTGGGGACATGCATACATATTGTTGGGACTTATTTCATTTTCCCATATTTTTTCCATCACTCTTCCCATCATTCCTTCCATCATTCAGTCATCCAGTCAATCATCGATGAGCATGCACACACCCATTGAGCTATCCTTCGTATCTTCATAATTGTACCTGAACCTGTATCCATAGCCATTTTTGTGTTGGTGTATCTGGTTATATTGGGAGCTAGACTGAAGAAGTGGGTTGTCAGGCCCATAGGATATTGAAGAGGAAGGTTGTCAGGCCTGTGAGAAATTCTCTGGGTGAGAGAATTGTTGGGAGTTGATTTCCTGAAAGGTGCTAAACTACAACTACAGATCTCTGAGACTTCCTATCTAGCCTATTGCTGATGTCCGGAAAGGAAGTTGGGCAACCGAAGGATTGTTGAGTAGAGAAGGGGCACACTTCCTGGGTGGGACAGGCATGTGGGGAATGAGGGGCTGTAGGCTTTTAGTTTGAGTAGGCACCTATGACAGAGTATTTCCTGTTGTGTATGAGTCGTTAGCTTGATTAGGAATCCCTTTACCCAGGTGGAGTTTAGTTCTAGCTCGGGGGTGAATCACTGTTGAGAGTGATGAATAGTGTGGTCTAAGAATGGGAGGTTTGTGGAAGGTTTGCACACAGTTTGTGACATTCTTACCAAGATAAGTGCCAATTGTGTGATAAATTTACATGCTACATTGTTATTTACATGCTTATTTTATGGGTTATCATATGTGTGGTTATAACTGTGTTTATTTGTATGGGTATTTCCTGTATATGCTGCATGTATATGTTTATTGTTATTTCAGTGCGAATCAGTGTATTTACAAATGGTATTTGTATGTTTACATTACATATATAATGCTTCTACAAGAGTTATGTGTATATATATTTTTAATTGAATGTAGTTCGAAAACTTTATGTGGCATAGCTCAGTTGGATGTTGGGTATGTTACAGTATGTTCTGCAGAGAGAACACTAAGAGTTATTTGGCGTAGTGAGGCCCGACATGGATGGTCGGGGACGTTACAATTCATCTCCTCCCTTCTACACATCACTAAAAATACATGATAAGGTATTGCATAATTGTTTGATGGACTTGGGGGCATCTCATAATCTCATGCCCAAAACTGTCATGAAGGAACTAGGACTGGAAGTCACCAAAGCATACCATGACTTGTATTCTTTTGATTCAAGGAGGGTGCAATGTCTTGGGGTCATAAAAGATATGGTTGTGATCTTGTTTCAGCTGCCCATGAAAAGTGTGGTCATGGATATTGTAGTGGTTGATGTTCCCCCAAAGTTTTGCATGTTATTGTCAAGATCTTGGATAAAAAGGCTTGGGGGAACATTGCAGATGGAACTTACAGATGCTACTATTCCTATGTTTGTGGGGGAGCATAGAAGACTGTACATAGAATCTCAGCTGGCCTATATTATTAGTGATGAAGTAGACCCCACCAATCTTTTTATCTTTTCCCTTGATACTGATTTGGGATCCAACTTATTGCAGCTCACTATTGTCCCTGAACCTCCTCTTGAAATCAAAAAACAACCCCTTAATCTCTGTGAATATTCTCCTCTGATTACCTCTATTTGTAAAATGTTCTTTGATGGAGACTCTTCTAGGGAAGGTGTTGGTGATAGGGTGGTCCTTGTTTCACCTATTCAAGAAATTATATCTCTTTCCTACAAGTTATAACTTGAAGCTACCAATAATGTGGCAGAGTATGAAGCTCTTGTTTTGGGTTTGAGAGTTGCAAAAGACATCGGAATTGAAGAGATATCAATGTTCAGGGATGCTGAGTTAATTGTCCATCAGATCAAAAATACTTATCAAGCCAAACACCCTCGGCTCAGAAGTTATATAAATGAAGTGTGGGACCTCATTGACAATTTTTTATCATATTTTAACATTTCATTTTTTCCCAAAGAGGATAATTCCATGGCCGATTCTTTGGTTGTCTCAGCAAGCAATTTCAGAGTCCCTCTGCCACCTAAACTTAGGTATGATGTAGAAGTGAAGTATAGAACCTCTATACCTAACAATGTCAAGCATTGTAAAGTGTTTGAGGATGATCTTGAGATCAAAATATTCCTAGATATTGTTGATGAGTTTTCAACATTGCATATTGATCAAGACCTAGCTTCTGACATAGGTCCTCATCCTGATATTCTTCTGAACAAAATTGTTGATCATCACATTGTCCAGTTACCCAACAATCACATCCCAAAGGGACTAGTATCCAAAGGGACTAGTATAAATAATTTATTTTGTATCCACTTTGACTTATAGTACACTCATCACTTCACTTTACCTCAAGGGGTTACCTTCTAACCATCTTAAACCACTTTCCTTATTTTAGGGCTTACCCACTTCTAACCACTTGTCAACTTAGTAATTTCTCCATTAACTTTATTATTTAAATAATTTATTTTGTATTCACTTTGGATTATAGTACACTTATCACTTAAATTTATGACTTACCTTCTAAAAATCTCTTAAACCACTTTGACTACTTTGACCTTTTGGGGCTTCTAGATGACTCATGAGGGTTCTCCAACTTCTCATGGCCATAACTCTCTAACCATGAGGAGTTATGTGACGTTCCACATACCAATGGAAATTACATGACATGTATTATCCGTATAGAATAGTATTACCTACAAATATATCAAAAGTGATATCGTTATCCATCAAACAAAATTGGGTCCATTACCCAAATCTGGATTCTCTAACTTCTCATGGCCATAACTCTCTAACCATGAGGATTTATGTGATGTTCCACATACCACCAGAAATGTAATCACATGTACTATCCATATAGAATAGTCTTACCTTCAAATATATTAAAACTCATACCATTATACATGAAACAACCTTGGGTCCATTATCGAAACCTTTGTGCTACCAGAATCTGCTACTGGAATTTCTCCTAGGGTTGACATCAATCACTAAGGGTTGAAATAAATCTACAATATCACTCTCCAATGGTTGATATCAATGACAACCAACAATCCATACCAACTATCCATCAAACTAAGAAACCTATCTGACAATATCCCCCTTTGGAATTGATGGCAACACTTCGTCATGATAGCATTCATGCTTATACTCCTCATCAATGTTTCTATCTCTCCCCTTTTGACATCAATGGAAAAGGGTATCTCCCTTTGGTGTTGCTCCCCCTGTCTACATGCCTTTGATTTTTCTTTGTGTTTATAAGCCTCTGATTACTCTCTCTCCCTTCATATGAATAATATGTCCCCCTTTGACAAAGGGTATCACTTTGAAGTCATATCGCTCATTCTTCCCTTGTGACAATTTCTCCCCTTGGAAACATGGCTCTATTCTCTCTCTCCAAGCATTTACCTTTGAATCTAATAAATATCTTCCCCTTTGTTATATTTATGGCGCTTCTTCATGTAGAACTAAGACATATAATATAAGCATTCAAAAAAATTCATTTTGGAGTAGAAGTTACTCCTAGTCTCTGGCAAAGATACTCAAGGGTTTCCCATGGAAGTAGTTTTGTAAAGATGTATGCCAGTTGTTATTTTATTCCCACATATTCAACGTTGATGTTCTTCTCTGCAACCTATTCCTGTAGAAATTTATACTTGATTGGAATGTGATTCGTCTTGGAGTGCATCACTAGGTTTTTTAAGATACTGATGGTGCTTGTATTATCATTAGATTGGAATGGGCTCATTATACTCAACTTGTATATTTGTCAATGTTTGTTTCATCCATAGAACCTGTGTAAAACATGTTTCTGCTGCAATAAACTATGCCTCATCTGTAGATAAGGATATTGATGATTGTTTCTTACTTATACAAGATACTAAACACTCACCCAAGTAGAACATTGCTCCACTGGTGCTTCATTGGTCATCAATGCAACCTTCCCAATCTGCATCTATGTAGGAAATAAGTGATATATCCTTTCCTTTTGGATACCATAATCCAAACTCTTATGTTCCTTTGACATATCTAAAAATCCTCTTCACTACTAATATATGTGATTCCTTTGGTTTTACTTGAAATCGTGCCACCTGTCCAACTACCTGCATTACATATGGTTTGGATGTTGTCACATATAGTAAGCTACCAATAATTGATCTGTACTGCCTCTGTTCTATAGACTTTGAATCATCATATTTTCTCAACTTGCAACTGGTTTTCATAAAAGTGGTAATTGGTTTGCAATATTTCATTCTGAACCTCTTTATCATTTCTCTGATATACTTAGTTTGAGAAATAAAAATTCTTTGGTTTCTTTCACATATTTGAAGACCCAAAAAGAAGGATAGTTCTCCAAGTAATGACATTTCAAATTTATTCTACATATCCTTTACAAATTTCTGGCTTAACCTATCATTAGTACTTCCAAAACAATATCATCAACATAAATTTCAATTAATAAAATATTACCTTGAGTTGCCTTGATGTAGAGGTTGTTTTATGCGCTTCCTTTCCATAGTTCGTAGGGATTGTTTTCATTGTTGTTTCTAATAATTACTCTATTTTGAATGTGAATTGATGTATGCACTACATGTGTCCAAAAATTATCTGTCAATTTGGAATCCATTATCATTATTCGAGCCATTTCATATGTAATTATCATCCATTATGATAATTTTCCTTTGTCTCTGAACCACTCTCTGAACCAATATATGAATCCATTCTCTCATCCATAGTCATATATCTGTCTAAACTACTAAGTGTTCTTACGAATCCATCTCTGTTCATACTGTCCAAGACTCTACTTGTGCAACTGTCCATAATGCTGACCCATTTATCACTATACTATCATGAAGTCTTGATTAATCTATCAAACTGTACTTCTTCTAACGAACTTCTTTGAATATGTCTTCTCAAACTCTGCAAGCTGCTCGAAGGATGGTTCTTTGGTCTATCACAGCTATCGCATAGACTCCCCCTGTCCAATATTTATATTACATGGGAGTCTCTAAGTCAGATGGATTAGAACAATTCCTTCTCCGATGTGTATTCATCATCATCTTCTTTGGTATATTCATCATCATCTTCATTGGTAGATTCATTATCTCTCTGAGCTCTGACTTCTTTCTTTCTGTCTGTGGATTCATCTTTCACTACAATTCCTGAAAGTACAATCTCTTGAACCTGTTCCTTATTAACCCGTCCTTCTTTTCTTTCAGTTATTTTCTAAACCTTTATGTATCTGCCATCTTTATTTTTCTCTGTAGAATTTTCTTCATCTCGTTTTATTTCCAATCTTGTGACCATGATAGATTCCTTTGAGTAATTCTGCATAACTCTTTCTATTTTCTTGATTCTTCTTTTCTATCAACCTAGAGTGTTTCTCTTCATTCTCTGTAACTGATGTGGATGTTTTTGTCTCTTCAATGTTCTTCTTGATATTGACGATTTTACTTCTCAATGTGACAAATTCTTCTTCAAGTTTCTCAACCTCTTCTTCTTTCTTTAATATCTAAGACTTCATGAATTCTTCTGTTCTCTTCGCTTCTTCAAGATAATTTTTTAATGTGATTATTTCTTCTTTAAGTACTTTCTCTTCTTGACCAAACTATGACTCAAGTTGGTTTAGATCGTTAGTTTTTTCCTTAAGATGATTTGTCAATATATTCTCTCTCATTTCTACTTCTTCCTTCTATGCTGCTATACTAGCTTCCAAACACTTCTTTTGATATTCGATATTTTCTTTGAACTTTCTGGCTTCTTGTAGATGAATTCTTAAGTTCTCTATGACCTGTTGG
Organism: Picea glauca; assembly: GCA_000966675.3. Taxonomy (NCBI): domain Eukaryota; kingdom Viridiplantae; phylum Streptophyta; class Pinopsida; order Pinales; family Pinaceae; genus Picea; species Picea glauca. Next base: position 165,569 of record JZKD02S2127623.1, read on the forward strand.
GCTTTTAAAAAAATTTGAACACTTTCCTTTTGTTTCATCAATTCTTTCTTGAGTGACTTGTTTTCTTCTCTTAGTTCATCTAAAGCACTAATCAATTCTGCCTCATAATTGTCTGTTTTTTCAATTTGTTTTTTTGTCTCATTTCCTTCATGGCATTCTATTTCAATATGTCCATGCTTTTCATAATTAAAGAAAAAAAACATACCTCTAGTGATTATGTACTCTTCATCTTCTGAATATGTTTGACATGGTGAAAATAATTTTTCTTGATTTGTATTTGCATATTCTTTGAAATTTTATGAATCTATGATGGGTGAAGAATATATGTCATGTAACTTATCCCAAAGTTATTTTGTTGATGAACATTTACCAACCTTTTACCTTATTAGATTATGTAATCCTTCCCAGATGAAATCCATTTCTGTTTTGTTATTCTTCTTCAATTCCTTCTTAGATGCAGTCTTTGCTCTTTTTGAACTATCATCTCCTGTAACAATTGATAGCCAAATATAATTTCCCTCTGCCTATAAAAATACTTTTGTCCTTATGCTCCACATATCATACTTGATGTCAACCGCTCTCACAGCAGCCGGTCGCCCTCACCAGGACCTTCTCTTTCTCACCGGCCTGAAGAGTCAAGGCTCTTCCAACTCCCTCGGGAGTCTTTTACCCACAATGCTCCTCTTGGCGATCTCCCCTTCACTAGTCAGGAAATTAGGTTTCGCGGACTCGCGAACCTTGTGTGCACCTCTCGTGCAATATGAAACTCCGAATCCCGATCCCCGATATCAACAGTCAACACCTCTGTGTATCGGAGATTTCCCTATCGGGAAATCGGCAGGTGAAAGGTCATGATCCCCTTACCTTTCAAACCCCCGAATGTCGAGGTGCAATGCCACGTGTTATACTCCGCTCCGTCTCCGTGGGACCCATCGCAACTCGGGGCTTCACTGTTTCTCCATGCTCCCTTCGACTTTGAAAACATCGAAGTGCCGAGTCCCGATGTCTCAGGATCTCGTGCCACCTGTCCCTCCAATGATCGACGGATCCGATTAAATCGGGGAATCGCAACTCGTGATTTCAACGTGCATGCAACTCTTTCACTCACGATGCTTTATGACAAACAGAGTCTCTTGTACACCTGCAAGTTAACCCCCTCGCAACTCCTCCACGATCTAACGGTCTGCAGGATTTCTCGACTCTCCACAATAATTGCAAGTCGTCGATTCTCTTCCTCTTGAAGAGTTCTCCGCTTCACCACCTTCATCCTGTGTGAGAGAAGAAAAGGTATTGCCCCCCCTGAGCTTAGTTCCTATGACTCCTTCAGAGATCTCTCGAACACGCTCCCTGTGCTCGAACTTCAACCACTCCCCACAGTGCTGAAGTCTTCCAGGTCCTACGCTTCCACAGTCACAACAACCCTGGACTTACCCTTCTCAGACTTGCTACTGAGACTTAAATCCGACCTGCACTCACCTGCACGACTCGAATAACCCAACACAACTCTGGTCGACGAGAATAAGGACTTCACTGTTGAACCTCCTCAACGCACTCTATGCGGAGGAATTCGACTGCACTCTATGCAGGAATCTCCTGGTCCGAACAGTGAAACAATTGGAACTTATTTCCTCATTCCCTCAGGTCTCGAACCTGATATGCAATCACATATGCAGCATATAGAAGATAAGCATATAAAGAAGCAAATATGCAACAGCATAATATCAACAACACACAGAGATCAAACACATCCATGAAATTGAATCAAAGATTTCCTATTAATTCAATGTCTGTACATGGGTTTTCTTCACAACTCTCTGCTCTGCTCTCTATCTTGCTCTTCTATCTTAATGCTGAATAATAATAATCTCAATTATACAAGGAGGGTGCCTATATTCATTTTCCCTCCTGGAAATGAAACTGTCTAATCTACAGCTAACCCTATCTACCAGCATTTAAAACTGTTAAATGCCTTCTTATCTACATTACATTACAAGTGCGCTCATATGAATGCATTCATTCAAACGACAGTGCAACTATCTTTTCAAAGTAATTCAAACAAGTATGCATTGGTGCTGTCCAGCTATTCTTCTCTTTCCTCCACGCTGGCTCGCGTCATGACGTCGTAGATTCTCCTGCATCAATACTTAAAACCATTATGACCATTAAACATTGGTACTCAATTCTCAGAATAATCCATGATCTCCTTCCTATGGTTAAACTGTTTCCTGAAGGAACCGACTCTGATACCAATTATTGGATTACTAAGAGGGGGGGTGAATCAATAATAGAGAAATCTAATCCTTTTTAACCATATAGTGAAAGTGTTATATCAATGTAGCATTATCATCCAATATTTGCATATTAAATAAAAAATGAACAAATGAACAATCATACACATACATATTACACCAGTATTTTTACATGGAAACCCAAAGCGGGAGAAAACCACAAAATGCTTTTTCTTATATGTCTTGAAGAATTACATTAATTGGAAGCACCAACTTCCTTTGTTTTCCAGCTGCAACTGGAAGGAGGCTCCAACCCCTTGTTTCTCAGGCTACAACCTAAGGGAATCTCCAACTCCCCAATTCTTTGGCTAAAACAAGAAGGAGGATACAACCCCCTATGATCTCCAGCTACAACCGGAGGTGGCTACAACCACTTTTATTTTCCTCATCCAACCTCCCTGATGTATAAGTAGAATTATGGAACCACTGTCACACTATCACTGTGAGATATAATGTTGTAAACTTGTACCAATCGACCTACACCAAACAATCTTTACCAATAAATTGAACTGTACATCAACCTGTATCTCAACCTGTTATCAACATGTACCATAAATAAGTTCATAAACCATGCACCAAACTGTACCTCAACCTGTACCATGAACAGGTGCATCAACCATAACATGTCACAACATCATGTCCAAATAACCTATCACAACAACCTATCTCATCATTATTATCAACCAAATCAAATCTACTCACCAAGATCAATCACCAAGACAACTCTCAAATATGTGCATCAACCAAGCATAACACAACAACTCATAATCATCACCAATATCAATATGTGCTTCTAATAATATACCAATACAAGTATGCTACAACATCCATAAGCCATGTGTCAACAATACTACTAACAAGTGCCTCCAACCATGTACCAAGTATGTACCAATCATGTATCAACTACTCATCAAGTATGACTCATCAATATGTACCAACATCATCAACTATACACCTCATGTATGTGCCAACTCATCAACTACTTGTCTCAACCATGTACCCAACATGTACCTCAACCAAAATCCATCATCAATTTCATCATCCAAATCTGATTTATAACTCTTTAATAGACCTGGTGTATATGATCAAATACTTGCAAACCTTCCTTAACTTTAACTACAAGAGACTATCATTTTCATCAAACTTTTCTTTAGTCTCACGTGACTAGTTTTGGATTAGTCATCGACCCTAACTTGAAATAATCATAACTATGTACCTGTAATGAATAAAGATATAAAAATAGTACACATTGTTTTTCAGTGTTTTTTGTTCAATTCCTCCAGGTTTCACTACTTGGAACCTCTCATAAAAGGAGTTGTAGAAAAAACGACATACCTTGTTGAATTACGGCTTATTCTAGAGAGAGAACTTGTAGAGCGTGTCCCGCATGGAATATTTGTTGTATGGATATGAAAATTTTACATAGAATAATATAGACTGTAATCTAACCAAAACTTTTGGTCTTACTTAATTTGGATCTGTTATGAATAAGTTATGAATTTTTTACCCGAAACACTTGTTTTAGACTAGTTTCAGGACTAGCCACAAGCCATATTTTCCACGGAGTGTAACTCCAAAAATACAATGACCCACAAGTTGAAATTCGTACCACATCTAATTGGATATGTTTTCTCAATTTCCTATCAATTTCACGGTATGAATCATTATAGAAAAAAATTTATTGTGAAAATGGTGAGATGACCTGTAAATAACATAACTTAGAAAGCACCATCAAAATAATTTATCCTCCCTTGAATTTCGACCTTATTTACTTCACCTTCTCTCTGAAATAAAGGCTTAGATATCCTTTGGTTACCTTAGTCACTTGTAGATATTCAATATTCTCAAGTGTTAGTTTAAATGAGAGAGCCTTGCCTCTTATTTATACTTTCATGTAGCTTCCTCAAGGGGTTACCTTCTAACCATCTTAACCCACTTTCCTTATTTTCGGGTTAACCAACTTCTAACCACTTGTCCACTTAGTAATTTATACATCAAATTTATTACTTAAATAATTTATTTTTTATCCACTTTGACTTATAGTACACTCATCACTTCACTTTACCTCAAGGGGTTACCTTCTAACCATCTTAAACCACTTTCCTTATTTTAGGGCTAACACACTTCTAAACATTTGTCAACTTAGTAATTTCTCCATTAAATTTATTATTTAAATAATTTATTTTGTATTCACTTTGAATTATAGTAAACTCATCACTTCACTTTATTATTTACCTTCTAAAAATCTCTTAAACCACTTTGACTACTTTGACCTTTTGGGGCTTCTAGATGACTCATGAGGGTTCTCCAACTTCACATGACCATAACTCTCTAATCGTGAGGATTTATGTGACGTTCCACATACCAATGAAAATGGAATGACATTTAATATCCATATAGAATATTATTACCTACAAATATATTAAAACTGATACTGTTATCCATCAAAGAAACGTGGGTCCATTACCCAAACCTGGGTTCTCCAACTTCTCATGGCCATAAATCTCTAACCGTGAGGAGTTATGTGACTTTCCATGTACCACAAGAAATTTAATGACATGTAATATCCATCTAGAATAGTCTTACCTTCAAATCTATTAAAACTCATACCATTATACATGAATCAACCTTGGTTCCATTACTGAAACCTTTGTGCTACCGAAATCCGCTACCAGACTTTCTCCAAGGGTTGAAATCAATGTACAATATCACTCTCCAATGGTTTACATTAATGACAACCAACAATACCTCAACCTAATACAACTATCTGACACACTGGTCATCACTCTCAGTAGTGGGTCACCCCCAAGTTGGGACTAAACTCCACCCGGGTAAAGGGATTCCTAACCAGGATGATGTATCATAGACAATAAGAAAGACTATGTCACAGGTGCCAACTCAAACTAACAACCTACGGTCCTTCATTCCCCACATGCATGTACCACCCCATAAAGTGTGCCCCTTCTCTTCTCAATAGTCCCTCGAGTGCCCCACTTCCTTTCCGGGCTTCAGCAACAGGCGAGACATGAAATCTCAGAGCTCCGTAGCTGCAGTTTAGCACCTTCAGAAATCAATTCCCAACAGTTATCTCACCTTGAGAGATTTCTCATGGTATTTACAACCTGCCTCTTCAATATCACACGGGCCTAACAACCCACTTCTTTAGTCCAATTGCCAAGCTAACCAGGTACACAAACATGTATGGGTATGGATACAGGTTCATGTACAGTGACAAGAAGGTACAGAGGACAACTGAGTGAGTGAGTGAATGATCCTGAAATGATTGAATGAATGACTGAATGATGGGAAAATGAACTAAGTCCAAACGATATGTATGCATGTTCCCAACTTGACACTTTTCATGTTGGGAGCTACTTTGGCCCACTTGTCCCCATCCTTAGAACTTAAGATAAAATAATTTTCCATACTTTATGATTTAAGGAATATTAATATAATATTCCTTTTTGGCTTAAGCTCCCTAGCTTGGCCCTTTTTCTTAACTTTTATCCCCACCTTTCCCTAACTAGTGGAGTTTAGTCCCCCATACTCTTCTATCATTGTCGGTCTGCACATAACAATGTATTTTATATTAATGATAAGCCATATACAAAAATAGGCTCACTTGCCTTTAGCATATAGCATCTTTGGCCTAATACAAAACATAAGCCTCCTATATTATAATAAATGTCTCATGAGCCTATAAAACACAACATATACACAAAGGCTCCCTGGCCTCAAAATCAAGCGCACTTAAGTTACTATGCACGGTATCCTAGAATGTACACACTTCATCATTTTAGTGCGCAGTACATGTGTGCACTATGCCATGAAAGGTGCATACAAAAATTATATAAAAAAAACTCACCAGATTAAGTGCATTTACAATTGGGTTCGACTTATGGGTATTACAATCCCCTCCCTTTATTTATGCACTGTCCTTAGTTCATTATGTACACATATCAACAAGATTTCCAAAATCTTAAAAAATATATGGGTATTCTACCCGCATTGCATCCTCATGCTCCCAAGTAGCATCCTCAGGACCATACCAAGTCCATTGGGCCTTTACAAGCCCTATGGCTCGATTCTAGAGCTATTTGATTTTCTCGTCCAAAATGTGTACCGGATGCACTTGGAAAGCGCCTTGTTGCTCCACCTGAATCACATTCCAATCAATAACATTATTAGCATCAGGTATATATTTCTTGAGCAATGATACATGGAATACATTATGAACAGACATAGATTCATACAATCCAATCATATAAGATACTGGGCAAATCCTCTCTAGGATTTCAAGAAACCCACAATAGCGAGTTGCCAACTTTGAAAAATTTCCCAACTTCAGGGAACTTCTGTTGGCTTTCACTTTCAAGAATACATGGTCTCCCACTTTAAATTACATGTGAGTTCTTCCCTTATCAACATAGCTTTTCTTCCTGTCTTGGGCATCCTTTAAATTTTGTTTTATTTTCAACATTTTCTCCTCCATTTCCCTAAGTAAATCTGACCCAACCACTGCTCTATCTGCTAGGTTATCCCAACTTACCAGTGTGTTTCACTTTCTTCCATAAAGTTCCTCAAATGGGCTCATCTTTAGAGATGTTTGGTACCCATTTTTATAAGAAAAATATACTAAGTCTAGGTAGTCTTCCCATTTCGATGGTTTATCCATCACATACATTCTCAACATATCCTCGATCACTTGATTCACCCTCTCTGTTTGTCAATCTGATTCTAGATGATAAGATGTACTAAAATTCAAATTTGTTCCAAATCCATTAAATAATCCCTTCCAAAAATTTGAGGTAAATTTTGGATCTCTATCAGACACAATTGTCTTGGGTATGCCATGTAATCGAGAAATTTCTCTCATATAAACATCATCAATTTTGGCTTCCTTGTGAGTGAGCTTAACTAGAATAAAATGGGCAGATTTAGTAAGCTTATCCACCACTACCATGATAGAATCATGTTGCTTGTTTGTTCTGGGAAAGTTTGGCGATGAAATCCATTGATACAAATTCCCATTTCCACTTAGGAATGGGTAATGTTTGTATAAACCCAGCTGGGTGTCTATGTTCAGCCTTTACCTTTTGACATTCCAAACATTTGACAATAAAATCAACAACTTCTTTCTTCATTCCTGACCAATAATATTGGCTATTGACAACTACAATAGTTTTTTGATAACCTGGGTGCCCAACATAACATACATTATGCATTTCTCTCTATATAATATTTTTCAATTCATGGGAATTTGGTACAGAAATTCTGCCCCTATACTTCAAAATTTCATCATTATCTAGCTTATATTCTTCAATTTTCTACAGCAAATTACCTTGCTGTAATTTTTCCACTAATTCCTTGTATTGCAAATCTAATTTTGCAGCCTCCAATATTTTGTCTTTCAAATATGATTGGTATATGATAATGTCTATAGCATGCAATTCATGCACTCTTCTGGTGAGTGCATCATCCACTTTGTTCTCTTTCCCCTTGATATGATTTATATCAAAGTCATATTCACTAAGAAGTTCTAACCATCTTCTTTTCCTAGTATTTAGAGTTGGTTGATCAAATAAATATTTCAGGCCATTATGGTCTGTTCTTAGCTCAAACCTTTTCCCCATGAGTTAGTGTCTCCATTTCCTCAAGGCATGCACTATGGATGCCAACTCCAAATCATGAGTGACATAATTTATTTTATGCTCCTTAAACTTCCTTGATTCATAAAATATAACAAACCCATTTTGACTTAGGACTCTACCAAGTCCTTCTTTACATGCATCTATGCATACAATGAAGTCTTCATTTGGGTCTGCAATTCTTAGTATTAGAGAACTTGTTAATAATTGTTTCAAGTGTTGGAAACTCTTTTCACAATCCAATGTCCATTGAAATTTCACACCCTTATTTTGCAATGAAGTGGTTGGGTGTGCAATCTTTGAGAATCCTTCAATAAATATCCTATAGTAGCCTGCAAGGCCCATTAATGATATGACCTATGTCACATTATTTGGCGCTAACCATTCTCTAAACGATTCTATATTCCCAGGATCCATTACTATCCCATCCTCTAAAATGATAAGTCCCAAATAATGAATTTTCTTCTGATAAAATGAGAACTTGCTCAATTTGGCATACAACTGATGCTCCATTAATACTTGTAATACCATCTTCAAGTGTTGTTCATGCTCTTCCTATGATTTAGAATATATAAGAATGCCATCTAGAAATACAATGGAAAAATTATCTAAGTATTCTCTAAAAATACCATTCATTAAACACATGAAGACAACTGGTGCATTTGATAATCCAAAGGGAACCACTATGAACTCATAATAACCATACGTTGTTCTGAAAGCAGTCTTGTTGATGTCTTTTTCTTTAATTCTTACTTGATGATAATTGGACCTAAGATCAATCTTGGAGAATATTTTTTCATATTTCAGTTGATCAAAGAGGTCATCAATACTTGGCAAAGGATACTTATTCTTCACAGTTACCTTGTTGAACTCCCTAAAGTCAATGCAAAGTCTCAATGTCCCAACCTTAAAACTGGGGCACCCTAAGGTGACACACTTAGGCGTATATACCCCTTCTTCAAGATATCTTCAAGTTGCATATGCAATTCCTTCAATTTTGGTGTACTCATCATGTATGGAGTGTTGGATACTAGAGCTTCTCCAGGAATCAAATCTATGGAGAAATCAATGTCTATTTTAGGGGGTAATCTTGGTATTTCCTTAACACATCTTCAAAATATTTTAGGACTGCATAATATTCAATATTTGATACCTTATATTTAGGTGTCTCTTCCATATGTGCTGCAAATATTTGACACCCTTTTATGTAACATTTCTTCAACTGCAGTGCTGAAATGTTTCTAATAGTTACTTCCCAGGGAATTCCCTTCACTTTCCTTAGGTTCTCTTCCTCATACAAGAAATTAAATGACTTGTTATGACAGTCTAGGATAGCATGATGT